>RJWM01005757.1:38387-89523 GCA_004363535.1 Dasyprocta punctata | reverse complement strand
AAAAAAAAAAAAAAAACAAAAAAAAAAAACTGTCTATGCCATCATATACAATATATAATAAAATTAGGCAGTCGAGGTAGATTAAGATCAAACTAAACAACTCATTGAAAGCAATACTGGACTCAAATCCCAGTGATGCCCTGCTTGGTGATATCCTTCTGCCACTGTCCCTGAAGCTGTGGACCTTTTTATCTTTCTCTAAAATGTCCTTCAGTATTCTCTGTAGGGCTGTCTTAGTTGTTATAAATTCCCTCAGTTGTTCTTTGTCGTGGAAGTATCTTATCTCTCCATCAATTTTTAAGGATAGTTTTGCAGGGTACATCTGGGCTGGAAGTTGTTTTCCTTCAGGGTTTGAAATACTTCACTCCAAGCTCTTCTTGATCTGATTGTTTGTGTTGAGAAGTCTGTTGTGATTCCGATGGGTTTTCCTTTGTAGGTGATCTGTTCTTTTTCTCTAATAGCTTTTAATGTTCTGTTTTTGTGTTGAATTTTTGGGATCTTGATTATTATATGTCTGGGTGTAGGTATATTTTGGATATGTTTAGCTGGAGTTCTATATACTTCACTTATCTGAAAGTCACTTCCTGTTCCCATGTTTGGAAAGTTTTCTGAAATTATTTCTGTGAATAGGTTTTTAATTTGATTTGTATTGACCCCTGCTTTTTCACTAACACCTTTCATTCTTAAGTTATGTTTCTTTGGGTTGCCTTGCAGGTGTTGTATGTTTGGGTTTTTTTTCTACTTTTATTCTTTTTTTTATTTAAGAGAAAAAAGACACATATAACAAAGACAAAAAGCAAAAGAGACAAACAAATGACTAGAGTAAATGCACAACAGTAACACCACAGGTTTACAAAACAGGATAGAAACGACAATGGTTGCAACATTGTGTATTGTTATTTTCAAAATGGTTGTTTACATTAACAGATATAGACATGTAAAATTGATCTAATCATATGAGTATTAATTGTTCTTTATCAATAAGGAATACATTCAGCAGTGTGTTCATTTTAGTTATCTTACATATACATATATACAGATTTATATCTTTTTCTTTTCCCTTCCTTCTTTCCCCCTTTTTGCTTCCCAAATATTTTTGCTCTTTGAGCTATTTTTTACCCTTACCTAGTATTTATTATAGATTTTGGATCATATATACATTTTCCTTTTCCTACACTAGGGAGAAAATATGGTATTTACACATGTGGGTTTGATTTATCTCACTTGTAAGTATGGTCTCAAGTCATGACCATTTACTTATAAAAGTCTCAATGCAATCCTCCTTAATAGCTGAGTAGTACTCCATTGCATAAAAATACCACATCTTTTTTATCCAGTCTTTGATTGATGGGCACTTGGGTTATTTCCAAGATCTGGCTGTTACTAATTGGGTTGCTATAAACATGGGTGCACAAATATCACTGTGGTCTGATGTTTTCAATTCTTCTGGGAAAATGCCCAGAAGTGGGATAGCTGGGTTGAATGGGATCTATAATCCTAGCTTCTTGAGGAATCTCCACACAGATTTCCACAGTGGTTGCACCAGTCTACACTCCCACCAACAGTGGAGAAGGGTTCCTTTTTCCCCACAGCCCCTCCAGCATTTGTTGTTGGTTGATTTTTTAATCTTGGCCATTCTTTCTGAAGTGAGATGGAATCTCAGTGCTGTTTTAATTTGCATTTCCTGAATGACCATTGATGTTGGACATTTTTTCATATATTTATTTGCCATTTGTATTTCTTCCTCTGAGAAGTGTGTATTCATCTCAGATGCCCATTCTTGGATTGGGTCTTTGAATTTTAGGGGCCTGATTTCTTTTAATTCTTTATATGTTTTAGATAGAAGTCCTTTGTCTGATGGACAATTGGCTAGGATATTTTCCCAATTCAGGGATTTTCTTTTCATTCTGTTGGAGGTTTCCTTTGACATGCAAAAACTTTTTAGTAAGATGAGATCCCAGTTGTTGATTCTGGGAAGTGTTTCCCGTATAATTTTATTTTTGTTCATGAACTCTCTGCCTACTCCTATATCAAGATTCTTACCTGCTCTGTCTTCTAGTAAGTTTAGTGTTTCTGTTTTAATATTCAGACCTTTGATCCATTTTGACTTTATTTTAGTGCATGGTGATAGACATGGATCTAGTTTTAGTTTACAGCATATAGAAAGCCAGTTTTTCCAGCACCATTTGTTAAAGAGGCTATCTTTCTTTGAATGCACATGTTTGGCCCCTTTGTAAGAGATGAGGTGGCTGAGTGTGTTTGTAGTTGTGGCTGTATCTTCTAATCTATTCCATTGATCTTCAGGTCTGTTTTGATTCCAGTACCATGCTGATTTTATCACAGTAGCTTTGTAGTATAGTTTCAAGTCAGGGATTGTGATGCCTCCTGCCTTCTCTTTGTTGCCCAGAATTGTCTTTGCTATTCTAGGTCTTTTCTGATTCCAGATGAATTTCAGGAATGCTTTCTCTAGCTCTGTGAGGTAGGCAAGTGGTATTTTGATTGGGATTGCTTTAAATCTGTATAATAATTTAGAGAGAATGGCCATTTTCATGATGCTTGTTCTTCGTATCCATGAACAGGGAATATCTTTCCATTTTCTGAAATCTTTAATTTCTTTCTTTAGAGTAATGTAATTTTCACTGTATAGATCTTTTACTTCCTTTGTTAGATTGATTCCTAAGTATTTCATTTCCGTTGGAAATACAGAAGATCATCAACACCTACTTTGAAAACCTTTACTCACATAAATTCGATAACACAGAAGAAATGGACAGATTCCTAGAAACCTATGAATTACCAAAGCTGATTCAAGAAGATGTAAAACTGCTGAATAACCCAATTTCAGCTAAGGAAATTGAAAATGTAATAAGGACCCTACCAAAAAAGAAAAGCCCGGGCCCTTCACCTCTGAATTCTATGAGAAATTTAGGGAAGGCTTAATGCCAACACTCCTCAAACTCTTCAATGAAATCGAAAGGGAAGTAAGTCTCCCTAATTCATTCCTGGAAACACGTATTACCCTAATACCAGAACCAGAGAAAGACCCAAACAAAAAAGAAAATTACAGGCCAATCTCCCTAATGAACATAGATGCAAAAATCCTCAATAAAATACTGGCAAATAGAATACAGAAAGTTACCAGAAAGATTATACACCATGATCAAGTGGGATTCATCCCAGGAATGCAGGGATGGTTCAACATATACAAATCAATAAATGTAATCCACCATATCAACAGGGCCAAGGACAAGAACCACATTATCATCTCAATGGAGGTAGAAAAAGCTTTTGACAAAATCCAACACCCATTCATGATAAAAACCCTACAGAAAATCTGAATAGATGGTGTGTACCTCAACCTGATAAAAACCATATATCATAAACCAACAGCCAACATCTTACTAAATGGAGAAAAACTGAAAACTTTCAACCTAATATCAGGAAGAAGACAAGGATGTCCATTATCACCACTCCTATTCAATATAGTCCTGGAAATATTAGGCAGAGCAATTAGACAAGAGAAAGAAATTAAGGGAATAAGGATAGGAAAGGAAGAAGTGAAATTATCGTTATTTGCAGATGATATGATACTCTACATAGAAGACCCCCCAAAATCCATTAGAAGACTTCTAGAAGAAATAACCAAATTCAGTAATGTAGCTGGATACAAGGTCAACACTCAAAAATCAATAGCATTCCTATACACAAACAGCAGTCACTGATAGAGAAATACGGGAAACCACACCGTTCAGTATAACATACAGCTGCTTTTAATATTTTGTGCTTGTGATGAATCTCAGGAATCTTGGTTATTATATGCCTTGGTGTAGATTTCTTTTGGTCACGGCTATTTGGAGTTCTATATGCCTTATAATTTGTATGTGAAATTCTCTATCCATGTTTGGGTAATTTTCTGCCATTCTGTCTTTTTTTTTTTAATTTTAAAGAGATTAAAAGAAAACAAAACAATAAAAGCAAAACTCAACAGTAGAAATTATATAAAATTTTAAAACAAGCTGATAGGTAACTAACAATAGTCACTACATTGCACATTGTTATCTTCAAAATAGTTGCTCAGATCACAAGATATGGGAATGCAAAACAGATCAAACAATATAAACAGTTTCTTTCCCTGAACAAATAGGATCAATAGTACAATTATCTTAGCATATATATTTTTCCCTTCCTTTTTTTTCTTTTCTTTCTTTCTTTCTTTCTTTTTTTTTTTTTGTGGCACCAGGTATCAAACTCACACCATCACACCTGCCAGGCAGGTGCTTAAGCCACTGACCCGAACTCCCAGCCCTAGTTTTTTGAGACAGGGTCGCACTATATAGTTTAGCTGGCCTTGCACTCCCATTGTAGCCCAAGCCAGTGGCAAACTCAAAACGCTCCTCCTACCTCAACCTCCTGAATACTAGGATTAAAGGTGTGTGCCACCATGCCCAGCCCTTCCTTCTTTTCTCTTTTTCCCCATCCCAGTTGTTCTTTGCTTTTGAGCAGTTTCATTCCCTTTCACAATATCTGTGGTATCTTCTGGATCTTATTTAATCTTTCGGTTTCTTACACAAGCAATACAATATGATGTTTATACAAGAGTCTGATTTATTTCACATATGAGTATGGTTTCTAGGTCTGCCATTATTTCTGTGAAGAAGTTTTTAATGGCATTTGCACTGTCTCCAGGTTTCTCGCTGACTCCAATGAATATTGTGATGTTCTTCTTTGCTTCATCTTGCAACTGTTGGATTGATTTTTTGTGGCCCCTTGCTATTTTTAAGATATCTTTATTTTCCTCATTGTTAGTTACATTCCTGTCTTCTAGACGTGATATTCTATCCTCATCTTCTTTCCTCATCTCCTTTCAATCCATTGTGTATACTTTCAGTCGAGGTTTTATTCCCTTGGATTTCTGTTTGGATCTATTTCATTGACTCCATTTCTTGTTTATGTTGAGTATTCACGGTTTCCATCATTTTCCCAGCCTCCTGTATTTTTTTAGATTTATGCATGCATTAATTTCTTTCATTTTGATTGTCTCTTTTTTGTACCTTAGATATTATTTTTCCTATAGCCTCTTCCATTTGTTTTTGCACTTCTGCTGCAATCATTTCAGAGTTCCAGTGGTTAGCTTCTGATTTCCTATATCTCTTTGTACCCTAGACTTCTCCTGGGTGCATTGGGCATTTGGGGTTGCATTTTGCTTCTTCCTCTTGTTATTTTCTATTTTTTATTATATTTTGTTATGTCTTGATGCTTGTAGATTTCTTATGTAACACAGCTTTAAACCTGGTGGCAAGGCTTTCCTAGGTGATGTCAGTTCCTCAAGGATGTCTTCCTTTTTTTTTTTTTTTGTGGCCCTGGGGATCAAACTCACAACCTCGCACCTGCCAGGCAGGCACTTAAGCCACTGAGTCAAACTCCCGGCCTTGTTTTTGGAGACAGGGTCGCATTATGTAGCTCAGACCAGCCTTGTGTTCACATTGTAGCCCAAGCCGGCCTCAAACACACGATGCTCCTCCTTCCTTAGCCTCTGGAGTGCTGGGATTAAAGGCTTGCACCACCACACCCGGCTCAAGGATGTCTTCTTGACAAAGATGTTTCTTTGTCTTTCTGTCTATCCCAAGAACCTACCTTATCAGTATATTAAGAATATGGAATTTCCCAGAGGCTTTGAAATCCCTGCAACCAGATGCAAGGTCTGGGTGGTGCCACACTCTGGGGTGCACTCTGCCTAGCTGTCTGGGTCCCAGAGGTCTCAGCCCCCACCAAGTAAGGCAGAGGCTCCAGCAGCACACTCCTGGAGTGCGCCCTCACTAACTGAACAAAGGATCCAGCTCTACCTAGTCCCACATCTCAGCACAACCCACCAGGGGAATGGCCGGCCAGCCTCGCAAAACACATAGCCCAGCACCCCAGGGCAACCCAACAAAGTACATCAGGGGAACATGCAGCCAACCTCACAGGCCACAGAACACAAGAGTCCAGCACCATAATCTAGGTGCGTGCCCCAGGTAACCATGTGGATATTGGAGGATTGAAGCTCTGCCCAACACAGAGGTTCAGTACAATTCATTGGGAGGCTACCTGCCCAGCCACACAGGTCCCAAAAGAAAATGACAAAACGAAAGACCAAGAGGCAGTCTCAATTCCCCAGCCCACTGAAAACAAACCCAAGAGACACTGAAATGGAAGACACTGGGAGTCACACAACTGAACTTTCTGAAATGATAGCAAATGCAGTAAAGAAACAGCTCCATGAAGTTACACAGAAACTCAAATCAGAAATAATCTCTCAGCTAAAAAATAAAATGACATTCATTATGAAACAAATGTTGTGTGGATCTAAAGAAGAGCAAGATAAAAAATAGAAGAACTTAAGAAAATGATCGAAACCTTAAATGAACAATATAAGACACAAATAAAATGCATGAAACAGATTCAAAGGGAAATTCAGGAAATTAAAAATTCCATGGAAAATTTGAAAAACCACTTGAATGAACCTGAAGATAGAATCTCAGACCTTGAAGACAATATGGGAGCTTACATTCACAAAAGAAAAGATCTCTTAAAAATAATAAGGAACCAGGAAACAACAATTCAACAGCTACAAGACAATGCCAAGAGAAATAACATAAGATTAATAGGCATCAATGAAAAAGCAGGGGTCAATACTAATGACCTGTGAAGACTATTCGCAGAAATAATAGCAGAAAAATTTCCAAACATGGGAAAAGAATCTGATACACAGATAAGTGAGGCATACAGAACCCCAATTGACCATAGCCAAAATAAACCTTCACCCAGACATATAATATTTAGGGTATCAGAAATACAGCACAAGAACAAAATGCTAAAAACTGTCAGAGAAAAGAAACAGATCACCTATGAAGGAAAGCCTATCAGAATCATGGCAGACTTCTCAACACAAACTTTTAAGTCAAGAAGAGCTTGGAGTGAAGTATTTCAAATCCTGAAAGAAAACAACTTGCAACCCAGATTGATGTATCCTGCAAAACTATCTTTAAAAATTGATGGAGAAATAAGATACTACCACGACAAAGAACTGAAGAAATTTATGGCCACGAAACCAACACTACAAAGAATACCAAAAGACACTCTAGAAAGAGACAAAGATAGCTACAATCTTAAGAACAACAACGAAAGGAAACCACTAAGCAGGACAAATAATTAAACAGAAAATGTAGAAAACCAACAACAGAAAGGTATCTTGACAGGGATGAGCCAGTACATATCAGTTATATCAATCAATATAAATGGTCTCAACTCACCATTAAAAAGAAACAGACTGGCAGAGTGGGTTAAGAAACAAAACCCAACAATATGCTGTGTACAAGAAACACATTTCACTCAAAAGGAAATGCACAGACTAAAAATCAAAGGCTGGAAAACAATACTCCATGCAACAGGAACCCAGAAAAAAGTAGGGGTAGCTATTATGCTTGCAGACAATGTGAACTTCAAACCAAGAATGATCAAAAGAGATAAAGAAGGTCACTACATATTTGTTAGGGGAAAACTTCAAGAGGAAGAGATTATGATCATAAATATATATGCACCGAATATGGGAGCACCCAACTATGTAAGACAATTTTTAATAGACATGAAAAACCAAATAAACAAGAATACAATTATAACAGGGGACCTTAATACCCCACTGTCACAGAGAGACAGATCAACAAAACAAAAAATCAGCCAAGAAATAACAGAACTGAATCAAACTTATGAACAATTGGACCTAGTAGATGCGTACTGAGTGTTCCACCCATCAACATCAGAATACACATTCTTCTCAGCTGCACATGGGTCATTCTCTAAAATAGATCATATACTGTCCACAAAACATGCTTAAGTAAATGCAAAGGAACTGAAATAATTCCATGCATATTATCTGACCATAGCGCAGTAAAATTGGAAATGAATGACAAAAAAAACCCCACAAGAACCACATAAACTCATGGAAATT
Source organism: Dasyprocta punctata (assembly GCA_004363535.1). Lineage (NCBI taxonomy): Eukaryota > Metazoa > Chordata > Mammalia > Rodentia > Dasyproctidae > Dasyprocta > Dasyprocta punctata. Next base: position 81,536 of record RJWM01005757.1, on the reverse strand, counting down.
AAATAATACTCTCCTAAATAACCAATGGGTCATAGAAGAAATTAAAGAAGAAATTAAACAATATCTACAACTGAATGAAAACGCAAATTACCAGAACCTGTGGGACACAATGAAAACAGTCCTTAGAGGGAAATTTATAGTACTAAACTCCCACATCAGAAAAATGGAAAGAACACACATAAACAGCTAATGCTGCACCTCAAACTTCTAGAAAAAGAAGAGCAAGTCAAGTCCAAAGCCCAAAAAAGGGAGGGAATTACTAAGATTAGAGCAGAAATTAATTCATTTGAAACTAAGAAAACAATACAAAGAATTAATGAATCGAAGAGTTGGTTCTTTGAAAGAGTACATAAAATTGATAACCCCCTAGCCAACCTTGTCAAAAAGAGGAAAGAAAAAACTCAGATTCATGCAATAAGAAATGAAAAGGGTGACATCACTACAGACCCTGTGGAAATACAGAAGATCATCAACCCTTACTTTGAAAACCTTTACTCACATAGGTTCGATAACACAGAAGAAATGGACAGATTCCTAGAAACCTATGAATTACCAAAGCTGAACCAAGAAGAGGTAAAACTGCTGAATAACCCAAATTCAGCTAATCAAATTGAAAATGTAATTAGAACCCTACCAACAAAGAAAAGCCCAGGTCCTGATGGATTCACCACTGAGTTCTACAAGAAATTTAGGAAAGATCTAATGCCAACACTCCTCAAACTCTTCAATGAAATTGAAAGGGAAGTAAGTCTCCCTAACTCATTCCTGGAAACAAGTATTACTCTCATACCAAAAACAGAGAAAGACCCAAACAAAAAAGAAAATTACAGGCCAATCTCCCTAATGAACATAGATGCAAAAATCCTCAATAAAATACTGGCAAATAGAATACAGAAAGTTATCAGGAAGATTATGCACCATGATCAAGTGAGATTCATCCCAGGAATGTAGGGATGGCTCAGCATACACAAATCAATAAATGTAATCCACCTTATCAACAGGGCCAAAGACAAGAATCACATGATCATCTCAATAGATGCAGAAAAAGCTTTTGACAAAATCCAACACCCATTCATGATAAAAACCCTACAGAAAATCAGAATAGATGTTGTCTACCTCAACCTGATAAAAGTCATATACCATAAACCAACAGCCAACATCTTACTAAATGGAGAAAAACTGAAAACCTTCTATCTAAAATCAGGAACAAGACAAGGATGTCCATTATCACCACTTCTATTTAATACAGTTCTGGAAATATTAGCCAGAGCAATTAGACAAGAGAAAGAAAAAAAGGGAATAACGATAGGAAAGGAAGAAGTGAAATTATCACTCTTTGCAGATGTTATGATACTTTACATAGAAGACCACCAAAAATCCATTAAAAGACCTTTAGAAGTAATAACCAAATTCAGTAATGGTGCTGGATACAAGGTGAACACTCGAAAATCAATAGCAGTCTTGTACACAAACAACAAAGTCACTGAGAGAGAAATAAGGGAAACCATACCCTTCACTATAACATCCAAAAAAATGAAATATTTAGGAATCAATCTAACAAAGGAAGTAAAAGATTTACACAATGAAAATTACATTACTCTGAAGAAGGAAATCAAAGAAGATTTCAGAAAATGGAAAGATATTCCCTGTTCATGGATACAAAGAACAAACATCGTGAAAATGGTCATCCTCCCTAAATTTTTATACAGATTTAATGCAATCCCAATTAAAATACCACTTGCCTACCTCACAGAACTAGAGAAAGCATGCCTGAAATTCATCTGGAACCAGAAAAGACCTAGAATAGCAAAGACAATTCTAGGAAACAAAGGTAAGGCAGGAGGCATCACAATCCTCGACTTGAAACTATACTACAAAGTCACTGTGATAAAATCAGCATGGTACTGGAATCAAAACAGACCTGAAGATCAATGGAATAGATTAGAAGATACAGCCACAACTACAAACACACTCAGCCACCTCATCTCTTACAAAGGGGCCAAACATGTGCATTCAAAGAAAGATAGCCTCTTTAACAAATGGTGCTGGGAAAACTGGCTTTCTATATGCCATAAACTAAAACTAGATCCATGTCTATCACCATGCACTAAAATAAAGTCAAAATGGATCAAAGATCTGAATATTAAAACAGAGACACTAAATTTACTAGAAGACAAAGTAGGTAAAAATCTTAATGACACAGGAGTAGGCAGAGAGTTCATGAACAAAAATCAAATTGCACGGGAAACACTTCCCAGAATCAACAACTGGGATCTTGTCTTACTAAAAATTTTTTGTATGTCAAAGGAAATCTCCAACAGAGTGAAAAGAAAACCCACGAACTGGGAAAATATCTTAGCCAATTGTCCATCAGACAAAGGACTTCTATCTAAAACATATAAAGAATTCAAAGAAATCAGGCCCCTAAAATTCAAGGGCCCTATCCAAAAATGGGCAACTGAGGTGAATACACACTTCTCAGAGGAAGAAATACAAATGGCAAATAAATATATGAAAAAATGTTCAACATCAATGGTCATTCGGGAAATGCAAATTAAAACAGCACTGAGATTCCATCTCACTTCAGAAAGAATGGCCAAGATTAAAAAATCAACCAACAACAAATGCTGGAGGGGCTGTGGGGAAAAAGGAACTCTTCTCCACTGTTGGTAGGAGCGTAGACTGGTGCAACCACTGTGGAAATCAGTGTGGAGATTCCTCAAAAAGCTAGGATTACAGATCCCATTTGACCGAGTTATCCTGCTCCTGAGCATTTTTCCCAGAAGAATTGAAAACATCATACCACAGTGATATTTGTGCACCCATGTTTATAGCAACCCAATTTGTGATAGCCAGATCTTGGAAATAACCCAAGTTCCCATCAATCAAGGAGTGGATAAAAAAGATGTGGTATTTTTATACAATGGAGTACTCCTCAGCTATCAGGAAAGATTGCACTGAGACTTTTACAAGTAAATTGACATGACTTGAGACCACACTCATAAGTGAGATAAATCAAACCCACATGTGTAAATACCATACTGTCTCCCTAGTGTAAGAAACTGAAAAATTATATATGATCCAAAATCTACAATAAATACTATGTAAGGGTAAAAAGCTGCTCAAAGAGCAAAAATAATTGGGAAGGGAAAAGGGGGAAAGAAGGAAGGGGAAGGGAAGAAGATATAAATCTGTATATATGTATATGTAAGATACCTAAAACAAACATACTGATGAATGTTGTAGTTATTGAGAAAGAATGGTTAATACTCATATGATTAGATCAGTTTTACATGTCTACATCTGTTAATGTAAACAACTATTTTGGAGGTAACGATATGCAATATTGCAACCATTGTCAAGTTTCTATCATCCAGTTTTGTAAACCTATTATGTTACTGTTTTGCATTTGCTCTAGTCATTTGTTTGTCTCTTTTGCTTTTTGTCTTCTTATATGTGTCTTTTTTCTCTTAAATAAAAAAACAAAAAAAGAAAAAGAAAATTTACAAGACTAATCAATTACACTGAAATACAGTTTCCAAACCAGTCATACCAAAATATAATTACAATGAAGTACAATTACAAAAATATTTTCAATATTCTTTTTTTTAATTTGTTAGATTATAACTCATATACTTCTTTATTAACACATTTAATACCCAGAGCTGACAGTGGGTCTAGTCATTACTGTAATTTCTAAACAGTTATGAGTGTAATTTGGAGATATCCTAAAGATATCAGAAAGTGACATTTGAAGATAGGTATCTGCAACAAATACAAAATGACAGGAAGAGTTTTGATATTTCTGTTGGTGACAGTCACAGCTACTGCTCACTCTACTGTGGTACGTTGTGTATGTTCATAACAGAAGGAAAAGGCAAAATTCAGGTAGAAGTTAGTAACTGACAGATGTATAAAAAAAAGAATATGGAATTGCTTTCGTTGACTCAAGGCCCATTCCTTTGGTACCGGGCTCCGGTGATGGTTATGGCCTCTTGCAATATCAGTGCTGTCATACAGGGGAGAAAAAACTGATTATAACGGGTATGGCATCCTGGTTAAAGTAGTACAATTAGCAATAACATTAGACTGAAGCACAGTCTGGCTACTGACAGGCTAAAGTAACTATTAGCCTGATGTCTTCAACTATAGGAGAAATTTCTATTATATTGTGCAATATAATCCAATTTATACCAAGAACTTGTACGCAACATTTTTCCACTCAGTACAGTGATTTTACCCTGTTATGGGTTGGGGTTAAGAGAGGTAGGGCATAGGAATGGAGAGGTGGATGAGGTTAAATATAATAGGAGTAAATTTGGTGGGCAAAGGATAACCATCCAAATTTTGGGTTACTGTAGGATATGGGGTGGGGGGTTGGAAGAGAAAGCTAGGAGTATTTGAGTGAATCAAAAAGGTAAAAAAACAATGTTTACCCACATGAAACTCTCATAAAGTCAAGCAGGATAGTTGATGAGAGACAGGAAGAGGATAAGTGGAATAATACAAAGAGAAAGTTTAGAGATCTAAATTGTGAATGAGAGGGAAAAGAAGGTAGGAAAGAGAAGGAAAAGAAAAAAACAGGAAACAAAAATAATCACACACAGGAAAAAACAAGAAACATACAGAAAGAAAAACAAAACAGAGTAAAACACAATAGAGAGAAAAAGAGAAAAGGGAAAAACAGAACAACAAAAACAAAGTTAAAATAAACAGCAAAACAAAACACACTGACCCAGCACACTTCCAAGAGGAAAATTCATTAGACAGAGAAAATTAAAAGTAGTGAGATTTCTTTAGTGTCAACAGTTCTGTAGTGCATTCAAGTCTCATGCTAGAATGTGTACTCTAGCCAAGATTGCAAGTGGATTTGTGATGGGTTTGGGTCTGATCTTTTTCTCTGGATTTGGGGAATGGAATTAGTTCTCTATGGCTGGAGTTCTCCCTAGCTGTTTCAAGAAAAAAACTAAAAAACAGGAAGAAAATAAAAATAGGGAAAAGAAAAAGTGGCCCTACCCACCCACTTCTATTCTGTGTGTCTTTGTCTCTGAGCACAAAGCTGGTTCACCTAACTTACCAACTGCTGGTTCATATTGTTACTGTTGCTTCAGACTTTTCCGCACCACTAGTCCCACCTGGCCATCAGGGGTGCTCTAGCTGGGGCCCTACTGTGTCACTGGCTTTCCAACTGGTCTCTGACCCCTGAGTCCCATTAATTCTGGGTGATGGAGCTGGTCTTGGACTGGCTTCCTACCACTCATAGCACGTCTGGGATGATGGCAGGAACAAGAGCACATCTTGGGCCCCTTCCTACCAGTTGCATCAGTTCCTTGTCAATGTCATGAACATTTTTCATATATTTATTGCCCATTTGTACTTCTTTGTCTATGAAATGTTTGTTCATTTCTCTCGTCCATTTCTTGACTGGGTTTTTAATTTCAGGAGGGTCAATTTTTGAGTTCTTTGTATATTCTCGATATCATCAGTGCTCTGAGGAGTAGCTGGAAATTTTTTTCCATTGTTTAGCTTTTCCCATTCTGTAAATTGGCTCTTCATTCTACTGATTGATTCTTTTGCTTTACAGAAGCTTTTTTGTCTGATATAATCCCATTTCTTGATTCTTGCTGTTATTTCTTGTGCAATTGAGGTTCTGTTTAGAAAAGGCTTTCCTGAACCTATGTCTTCTAGTGTTTTACCTATTTTATCCTCCAGTAGGTTTAATATTTCTGTTTTAATGTTTAGATCTTTGATCCATCTTGATTTTAATTTAGCATATGGTAAGAAATGAGGGTTAAGTTTCAATCTTCTGGAAACATGACCAGTTTTACCAGCACCAATTGTTGAATTTTTGGGGTATTCTAAGTAGAGTGTCATGTCATCTGCAAATAACAATAGTTTAACTTTGTCCTTTCCTATCTTTATTCATTTTATTTCTTTCTCTTGTCTAATTGTTCCAGCTAAAGTTTCCAGGACTATGTTGAATAAAAGTGGAGACAGTGAACAGCCTTGTCTTGTTCCTGATTTTAGAGTGAAAGCTTTCAGTTTTTGTCCATTCAGTATGATGGTGGCTATTGCTTTATCACAGATAGCCTTTATCAGATTGAGATGAAGACCATCTATTCCAATTTTCTTAGGGTTTTTATCATGAATGCTGGACTTCATCAAAATTTTTTTCTGCATCAATTGAGATGATCATATGATTTTTATCCTTGGCTCTGTTAATATTGTGTATTACATTTATGGATTTACATATGTCAAACCATCCCTGCATCCCTGGGATGAATCCCGCTTGATCATGGTGTACAATCTTTTTGATGATTTGCTGCAGTCTGTTTGCTAGTATCTTATTGAGGATATTTGCATCTATGTTCATCATGAAAATTGGCCTGTAATTCTCTTTCTTAGTTGGGTCCTTCTCTGGTTTTGGTATCAGGATAACACTTGCTTCCACGAATGAATTTGGGAGTACTGTTTCCCTTTCAATTTCATTAAAGAGTTTGAGAAGTAGTGGTGTTAGGTCTTCACTAAATTTCTTGTAGAATTCAGCAGTGAATCCATCAGGGCCCGGGCTGTTCTCTGTTGGTAGGTTTTTTATTACATTGTTGATTTCATTCACTGATATTAGGTTATTTAGGATTTTTTATATCTTTTTTGTATCTTGTGATTTGGATATATATATATATATATATATATACACATATACATATGAATCTGTCCATTTCTTCTGCATTTTCCATCTCATTAGAATACAAGTTTTCAAAGTAGGTATAAATGATACTCTGATTTTCTGAAGGGTCTGTTGACTGGCTGTTGACTTTTGAGTGCTGACTTTGCTTCCAGCTATGTTACTGAATTTGACTATTAAATCTAGAAGTCTTTTGGTGGAGTTTTTGGGGTCTTTGAAGTAGAGTATCATGGCATCTGCACATAACAATAGTTTAATGTCTTCCTTTCCTACTTTTATTCCTTTTATTTCTTTCGTCTAATTGCTCCAGCTAAAGTTTCCAGGACTGTGTTGAATAAGAGTGGAGACAGTGGATAACCTTATATTCCTCCTGATTTTAGAGAGAAAGCTTTCAGTTTTTGTCATTTAGTATGATGTTGGCTGTTAGTTTGTCATAGATGCCTTTTATCAGATTGAGATAAAGACCATCTATTCCAATTTTCTGTTGGGTTTCTTTTTTACTATGAATGGGTGCTGGAATTTCTCAATAGCTTTTTCTGCAACTATGGAGGTGATCATATGAATTTTGTCCTTAGCTCTGTTAATATGGTGTATTACATTTATTGATATATGTATGTTGAACCATCCATGCATCCCTGGGATGAGTCCCTTTTGACCATGGTGTACAGTCTTCTTGATGATTTACTACAGTCTGTTTGTCAGTATCTTATTGAGAATTTTAGCATCAGTGTTCATTAGGAAAATTGGCTTATAATATTCTTTCTTAATTGGGTCCACCTCTGGTTTTGGAATCAGAGTAATGCTTGCTTCCAGGAATGAATTTGGGAGTATGGCTTCCCTTTCAGTTTCATTAAAAGGTTTGAGAAGTGGTGGGGTTAGATCTTCTCTAAATTTCTTGTAGAATTCAGCAGTGAATCCATCAGGGCCTGGGCTTCACTTTGTTGATAGGTTTTTAATTACATCTTCAATTTGATTTACTGATGCTGGTTTATTTAGGATTTTTTATATTCTTGATTCAGCTTTGGTAATTCACATGTATCTCAGAATCTGTCCATTTCTTCTGTATTTTCCATCTTATTAGAATACGAGTTTTCAAAGTAGGTATAGATGATTTTCTGGATTTCTGCAGGGTCTGTTGTGATTTCACCTTTTTCATTCCTGATTGTTTAGATCTGAGTCTTTCCTTTCCTTTTTTTGATAAGGTTGGCTAAAGGTTTGTCAATTTTATTTAATCTTTCAAAGAACCAACTCTTTGATTCATTGGTTGTTTTTTTTTTTCCGTCTCCAGTGTGTTCATTTCTGTTCTGATCTTTATAATTTCCTCCTTGTATGAGCTTTTAGTTTAGCCTGATCTTCTTTCTCTAGAAGATTGAGGTTTAACATTAAGTTGTTTATATGTGATTGCTCTGTTTTCCTGATATGGGCATTTACTGCTATAAATTTCCCTCTTAAGACTGCTTTCATTGTGTCCCACAAGTTCTGGTATGCTGCATTGTCATTATCATTCAACTGTAAAAACTGCCTAATTTCTTCTTCTTCTTCTTCTTCTTCTTCTTCTTCTTCTTCTTCTTCTTCTTCTTCTTCTTCTTCTCCTCCTCCTCCTTCTTCTCCTTCTTCTCCTTCTTCTTCTTCTTCTTCTTCTTCTTCTTCTTCTTCTTCTTCTTCTTCTTCCTCTTCCTCTTTTTCTTCTTTTTTACTGTTTATTTTTTAAATTTTATTTTAAAGATAGTAAAATCCAACAAAACATAACAGAACAAAGTCAATCAAAACAAAGCAGTAGAACTGGTACAGAACTTCCAAGCAAGATACTAGGAAAACAATAGCTACTATACTATATCTTGTTATCTTCACAATAGTTGACCATTCTATCAGGCATAGTAAAAACAAACCAAAAACAAAACAGAATAAAACCAATCAAAACAGAATATGAAATAAATCCAAAAAATTAATCAGAATAAAGCAAAACAATGAGAACAATATTGGGCCTCAAAGACAAGATAGAAGGGAATCCCTAATATTTGCTACATTGTATACTGTCATCCTCCCAAGAGATGCTCAGACTGCCAGCCCCAGGCCTGTAAAATCAACCAAATAATACAAGCATTTAGTTGTGTTATGTACCTTAGTTGCTATCAACTTAGCTAGTCCTCTGAACCAGCAGGTTGCTTACAGGGTGGAGGTGGGGGTGTGTTAATTCTCAGCTTGTGTGCCAGTAGATGCACAGGAGGCACAGATCTTTCTCTTCCTGGAGTCCACACTGGTCACACCACTCACCAGGAGGACTGGCTAGTAGTCTTCTGATTGGATCCTCCCTGACCCAACATGGTGGGTTCTCAGGAGGCAGGGTTCTTTCTCTTCCTGGAGTCTGTGCTGCTCATGCCACTTAGGAAGGCTGACTAGTTGTTTTCTAATTTCTTCTTTAATTTCATCTGTGACCCATTGGTTGTTCAGTATGGTGCTATTCAATTTTCATGTGTTTATGAAGTTCTTGTAGTTTCCTTTGGCATGGATTTTCAATTTCATTGCATTGTGGTCTGATAGTATGTGTGGGATAATTTCAGTTCTTTTACATTTACTTAAGCATGTTCTATGTGTCAATATGTGGTCTATTTTGGAGAATGTACCATGTGAAGCTGCAAAGAATGTGTATTCTGATGTTGTGGGGTGGAATACTCAATAGACATCTACTAAGTCCATTTGCTCAAAAGTTTGATTTAGGTCTAATATTTCATTATTGATTTTTTGTCTTGTTGATCTGTCTTTTTGTGACAGTGGGGTATTGAGGTCTCCCAATGCAATTGTATTAGGGCTTCTTTGTTTTTTCATATCCATTAGTAATTGTTTTATATAGCTGGGTGTACTGGTATTTGTTGCATATATATTTATTATTGTTATCTCTTCCTCTTGGATTGTTCTGTTTACAAGGATGTAGTGACCTTCTTTATCTCTCTAAATCAGTCTTGGCTTGAAATTCCCTTTGTCTATAAATAGAAGAGCCACCTCTACTTTTTTCTGGATTCCTATTGCATGGAATATTGTTTTTCATCCTTTGATTTTCAGTCTATGAATTTCTTTTTGAATTAAGTGTGTTTCTTGTATGCAGCATATTGTTAGATCTTGCTTCTTGATCTATTCTGCCAGTCTGTGTCTTTTGACTGGTGAATTGAGACCATTAACATTTATGGTTAAAACTGATTTGTATTGACTTATCTTGGTCATGTTATTTTCCTGTTGTTGGCTCCCCCTTTTTCTTCCCTCTAATTGTTTGCCTTCCCTGATGGATTCCTTCTGTTGGGGTTCATGGAACTGTAATCCTTATTACCTCTTTCTAGAATGCCCTTCAGAACATTTTGGAGCAGTGCCACTTGTTGAACAGGTTATCTTTCCTCCAAAATATTCTAATGGCTCCTCTGTCAAAAATCAAATAGCTGGACTTCTAGAAGATAGTGGAGCAGTGAACAGTAGAGAAAACATTCTCACTGAGATTTGGTGTCTAGATATTGGAATATAGCAACACAAGCAAGAGAAAAAGGAGGGAAGTGGGTCCCCAGGACCCTGTAAGGAAGTGAAGTGAGAATAGAAGCCCATAGGGAGAGAAGACAGAGACTTTGATGAATATCAAGAAGGTGGCAAGTGGTGCTTTCTCTCTGAGCCATGACACACTGCATGGGAGGGGCAGTTTGAACCTGTAGATTCATGGTGACTACTGGCAATTCCAGAGGCCACCACAGAGAAAGGCACCAGTGGAATGGAGCAGTGGACACAGTGGTTTTCAGTGGCTGGTGAGTTTTTTAGGTTCAGATGTCCCATAGGAGAGGGGTGATTGGCTGATCACCATCTTGGAGAGAGGCCAACTGTGCTTCGAATTAAGAGCAGCTGTGGGCCCCATCTAGTGGCTCCCAGTGTCAGGGAGAGGTGGAGCTTGGTTCAAGAATGAAATGCAATGAAAATAGAAATCAATGAAACAAGAAACCACAAAAACTCCATAAACACATAGAAATTAAACAACACCATCCTGAAAAACCAATGGGACACAGAGGCAATTAAAGAAGAAATTAAACAGTATCTACAATTAAATGATAATGTTGATACAACATACTGGAAGTTATGGTACCCAATGAAAGCAGTGCTATGAGGGAAATTTATAACAGTGAATTCTCACATCAGGAAAACAGAATGTGCTCAAATAAACAACTTAATGTAGAACCTCAGACTTCTAGACAAAGAAGAACAAATCAAACTCAAATCTCACATGAGGGAGGAAATTATAAAGATCAGGCCAGAAAGTACTGCAAATCACACACGCACACACACGCGCGCACACACACACACACACACACAAACATACAAAGAATCAATAAATCAGAGTTGGTTATTTCAAAGATTAAATAAAATTGACAAACTCTTAGCCAACCTTATAAAAAAGAGGAAAGAAAAGACTCAAATTCATGCAATTAAGAATGAAAAGGGTGAAATCACAACAGATCCTCCAGAAACCGAGGAGATTATCAATACTTACTTCAGGAACCTGTATTCTAACAAAATGAAGAACATAAGAAATGGACAGATACCTAGATATATGAATTACCAAAGCTGAATAAAAAAGATAGAGATTCTAAATAACTCAATATCAGTCAACAAAGTTAAAGATGTAAAAACCTACCAACAAAAGGGCCAGGGTTTAGCTCAGTGGCACAAGCACTTACCTGGCAAGTGCGAGGTCGTGAGTTCAATCCCTGGACCTCCTCCCCCCAAACAACTAAAACTATGAACAAAAAAAGCCCACATTCTGATGGATTCACTGCAGAATTCCATAACAAATTTAGAGACAATCTAATGCTGCTACTTCTCAAACTTTTAAGTGCAACTGAAAGGGAAGCAATACTCCCACATTTATTCCTGGAAGTAAGCATAACCCTGATAACAAAATCAGAAAGGATCCAACCAAAGAAGAGAACTTCAGACCAATCTCCTTAATGAATATAGATGCAAAACTCCTCAATGAGATATTAGCAAAAAGAATGCAGCAAATCACCAAGATTATACACCACGACCAAGTAGGATTCATCCCAGGGATGGAGGGACACTTCAACATATATAAATCAATAAATGTGATACACCACATTAACAAAGTCAAAGACAAAAACCATATGATCATCTCAATAGATGCAGAAAAAGCATTTGACAAACTCCGTTCATGATAAAAACACTACAGAAAGTTGGAATAGATGCTCTTATCTCAATCTGATAAAAGCCATCTATGGCAAACCAACAGCCAACGTCACACTAAATGGACAAAAACTGAAATCTTTCACTCTAAAATCAGAAACAAGAAAAAGATGTCCATGATCATCAATCTTATTCAGTATAGTTCTGGAAACATTAGCCAGACAAGAGAAAGACATAAAAGGAATATGGATAGGAAAGGACAAAAGCTAAATTGTCATTATTTGGGTTGACATTATATTCTACATAGAAGACACAAAACTCCATGAAAAGATTTCTAGAATAACCAAATTCAGCAGCACAGTGGAGTATAAAGTCAACACTCAAAAATCAATAGCATTCCTTTACAACAATAGCAAATGCATTGAGAGAGACAATAGGTAAGCAACACCTTTCACAATAGCTTCCAAAAAATACCTAGGAATCAATCTAATAAAGGAAGAAAAAGACCTTAACATTGAAAACTACAGTACTCTGAAAAAGGAGATTCAAGAAGATATCAGAAATTGAAAAATATCCTTTGTTCCTGGGTAGGAATAGTCAATATAATGAAAATGATCATACTTCCAAAATTGCTATACAGATTTAATGCAGTCCCAATCAAAATACCAATAGCAATCTCAAAGAAATAGAGAAAACAATTATAAAATTCATTTGGAACCAGAAGAAACCTAGAATAGCAAAGGCAATTCTGGGCAACAAAGGTAAGGCAAGGGGCATCACAATCCTTGATTTGAAATTACACTATAAAGCTACTGTGATAAAAACAGCATGATACTGACAAAAAAAATCCAAAGATCAATGGAACAGATTAGAAGATGCAAAAACAACTCCAGACGTACTCAGTCACCTTATCTTTGACAACAGAGCCAAACATCTTCACTGAAAGAAAGATTGCCTCTTTAATAAATGATGCTGGAAAAACAGACTCTCCACATGCCAAAGAGTAAAACTAGACCCATATCTTTCATCAGGAACTAACCTAAAATTGAAATGGATTAAAGATCTAAATATAAAAATAGAAACACTAAATCTGTTGTAAGATAAAATAGAACTCTTGAAGACATAGGTGAAGGCAAAGATTTTAAAAATGAAACCCTGAATGCACAGGAAATACTACAAAGAAACAATAACTGGGATCACATCAAATTAAAAAGTTTTGCACAACAAAAGAAACCACCAACAGAGTGAAGAGACAACCCATAGAGTGGGAAAAAATTTTTTGCCAGCTGTTCCTCAGACAAAGGGCTAATATCTGGAAATATACAAAGGACTCAAAAATATCAGAACCCACAAATTTAAAGACCCAATCCAAAAATGGGCTTCTGAAGTGAATAGACTCTTCTCAGATGAAGAAGTAGAAACAGAAAATAAATATTAAAAAAAAAGTTCAAAGGGCCGGGAGTTTGGCTCAATGGCTTAAGCACCTATCTGACAGATGTGAAGTTGTGGGTTCAATCCCCGGTGCCGCAAAAAAAAAAAAAAAAAAAAAAAAAAAAAAAAAAAAAAAAAGTTCAACAACACTGGTTTTTCAAGAAATACAAAATAAAACAATGCTGAAATTCCATCTCATTTCAAAAAGAATGGTTATCATTAAGAAATCAACCAATACAAATGTTGAAGGGGCTGTGGGGAAAAAAGGAACCCTTCTCCATTGCTGTTGGGCGTGTAAACTAGTACAATTATGGAAATCAGCCTCAAAAAACTAAAATGAGATATTCCATTCTACTCAGCTATTCCCCTCATAGAGATCTTCTTGAAAGAGTTAAAAGTATCATCCCATAATGATATATGCATATCCATGTTTATAGTGCACAATTTGTGATAGCTAGATCTTGGAAACAGCCAATATACCCATCAACAGATGAATGGACAATGAAAACATGCCATTTATATAGAATGGAATACTACTCTTCCATAAAGAAGGATTACTTGAGTCATTTATAGGTAAATGGATGCATCTGAAGACCACAGTTTTAAGTGAAATAAGATAAATTTTTTAAGACAAATTTTAATATCACATTGTTTCTCTTGTGTGAGAAACTGTAAGTGGGAAAATGGAGGATAGATGTAGGGAATTAGGAAAATAGGAAGGAGAGCAAAGGAAGGAGGAGGGGGAAGGAAAAGTAATTTTAAAAATACGGGAAGGGAAAAAATGGAGACAAAGCTTCTGCAAACAGGGAGGGTAAGAAGGGTTGAAGGGAGGACAACAAAATGGGAAAAAATAGGAATTAAGATATATTGTGTACAGGAACAAATTTCCTATGATGAATGTAAGCACTATCATGGCAAATAAATACTAATATTTTTTTTAAACAAGAAATGTTACTCGTGGAATAATAATCTAAATATATGTCATTTTAAAACTTTTTCTTAATGAACCAGCCATACTTTCTCTGCCTTGAGCCTCTGTACTAAAGGGATAAAAGCACAAGAAGGAATAAACTCATGCCCTGAAGACAAAGTAAGTAGGCAGCATGCAGGAATAAGCAAGCCACCCTATCTCTGGAAAGCAGAGAGCCCATGGGAGAAATTAGCAGATGCACAGCAGGGTGTGGAGCAGGGCTGCCAGTCAACCTGTGGCATGCCCTGATGGTGGACTACCTACACCTACCTGCTTCTTCCACCCCACCCCCACCCCATTCCTTACAAACACCAGCAAGGACAAGTAGCTGCTATGTTCCCTCTGGCAAAAGCAAACATGTCCCTGATAGCTCTTCTTTAAAAAAATTAAATGATTCACAAGGGAGAATCAACTTGGTGCCTCAGAGCAAAGTCCTCATTCTAATAATCAAGTGACTTTTCCTAAAAATGAATCATAGCCACCCTTTGCCGCCAACCCAGTTAGATTTTCCATGGAGAGAAGTCACCCAGTTACACAGATCTTTCTTCTTTCTTTCTCCTCCTCCTTCCTCTCCTTCCTTCTTCTTTTGTTGGGGCAGGGGTGGGAGTCAAGATTGAGTTCAGGTGGTTCATACAAGCTAGGCAAGTGCTTCACCACTGAGACATATTATCAACCCCTACTCTACTTTTATATATTTTATTCTTCAGAACGGCTCTCGATAAATTGCTCAGGCTGGCCTCACACTTGAAATTCTCTTGTCTTAAGACTCCATAGTAGCTGGGATAACAGGCTTGCACAGTGGTTAGATCAACTCTCTTTAATGTGACCCAACAGCCAAAGATCACCAAGTATTAGTAAAACCAACAACTTGTAGAAGAAACACCAAGATACATGGACACAAAAACCAAATTCTAGTGGAAACAAAAGATTATCAATACAAAGACTTGATCTTGAATACAAAAACTGAATACAAAAATTTGATCTTGAATACAAAAATTGATCCAACAATTAAGGAAGATTTTATAAGATCAGAACAGATTGATCTTTAAAAAAAGGAATCACAGAACTAGAGGAAGCAATTAGACATTGAAGATGAGAGTTGAAATAAAATGTTTAAAAGAACAATAAGATAAAAGAGAAGAAATATTCCAGGATACAGAGTAAAAAGAGAAAGTGTGAAGGAACAGAAAAGACACAGAAGGACAGATGCCAAAGTCTAATGTCAAGTGAAAAGGACGTGTATGTAGAAAGGGCAGGGGGAGGGAGGGAGGGACAATTAACAGCAGCCATTTCCCATCTTTGTGTCCCCCACCCTCAGGGAACCTTACTGAGGCCTGCTTTGCTCCCACCATGGGAGACCAGGTCTAGAATATAATCCTAAAACAGGGGAATGGTATTTTCAGGAAGGAATTGATGAAAGATGGTGAGACAATGACACACACATGCCACTTTTTCTCTTTTATTTGAAAGATGAAGTCTCACTACATTGCCCTTACTAGTTTTGAACCCCCAGACTCTAGGGCTCCTCTGACCTCAACCTTTGAGTGCTGGTACTAGGTATATGTCACTACCCACAACTTGTGTCACTCCTTTAATGTGGCCCGATAGCATTAAAGAAGCCAGGACCAGAATCTCGATACATGTGGGCACTTGCATACTATGGATAATTGAAATGAGTCACCAAAGGAAATGCTAAAGTCAGGGCCAGGTGAGATCAGGCCCTTCAGCTCTTCATTGATGACCAGCCTCCGGGCTGACATCATCCACCTTCTTCACTCACAAGGGAACCCAACTCCAGGGATTCAGAAGTTTTTCCATCTGATTTACAGGAACATGAGGACTTTTTCTAATGCTGTGGAATACAGAGCATAGCAGACATCTCTGGTTAAGTGCCTACCTAGCAAGTATTCTGCCTTTTCCAGGAATGTCCCTAAGAGGCTCTAAGTGGACTCTCAGCAGCCATGTCTGGGCTATGGAACTCATCCTCACCAAACTAACCAGGATGGACTGACCCAATGTAGATTTCTAACAGTATGAAACAACTTGATTTTTCATCATCACAATTTGAAAATTGGTCTGATAACACAAGGATTCTAGAAATAGACAAAGATTCTCTGCCTTCCATTTGGAGAGTGGCCACAGATTTCTATAAATCAAAATGAACAAGGTGGGGAAGAAAACTGCAAAACAAAGCTCAAAAGTATGTTTATCAAGAGCCAAAACAGAGCAGAGCTATAACACTGACAGAAGTAGATTGAATGGAAGCATTTGCATCTCAAATGAAAGAGAATCCATTATAGCATTAGGCAAGTCATCAGAGCTGGATAATGTTCAGCCTTTTCACTTGTCTGGGTTGCCCTAAGTGAAGAGGAACTGTCTTGAGTCAAGCATAAAATATATAATACAGTTAATGTATATAAGTAACAAAACTTCCTTCTTTAAACATTTTTAAAGATAATGTTAGGAAAAAAGAGGGCAAGCAGCTAGCAGTTTGGTCATGGCTAAGAGGTAAACAAATGAGACATGGTAAGAACTATTTATGAAAGAGGCTTTTCAAATGACATTTCCTTCAGGAGGTGGTAAAACTAATGAGTAATGAAGATAAAAGCCAATCAAAATAGGATCAAGATACTTGACTCCAAAGTTTGAGTCTGAAGAAAAATCTTGTGCACACACAGAGAGGACATGTGTAGCAATCAGAAAGCGAACATGACTTTGGGTACCTCTGTGTAACATTCCCAGAAGTTTTTTTTAAGGTTTTTTCTACCTAGTAAATATTTCATTAAATCTTAATCTAAACAATAGCTCCACTGCTTTCACAGCCAGTCTCAGTAACATTAAGTTCTCTGAAATGGATTTCCCTGTTTCTCTCCCATTCAACAAGTTGTGAATACTTGTGTTACAAAACTGGGGCTAGATAACCTAGGTTTTTACCCAGGATTATGACTTACTAAGGATATGACCTTGAGCAGCTTTCTAAACTTTCTGAGCTTCGGTGTCCTGATTCATAATTATTAAACAATTGTAAAAGAAAAGTGTTTGGCACAGTGCCTGGGACAGTGTCTACTCCATAAATGGTAGATCTTTTTCTATTATTTTTTCTGTTGTCCCTTTTAACCATACTCAAATATTGGCACATCATAAAAGAAATAAGTAACTGCACTGCAGCTGATTCTTTTGTTACAAGCAGATTTTGGTTTTTAAGGGATTTATATTTCCACAGCCTCATAAAGTACATTTAACTCTTAACTCTGAGCTTCCTCACAAAGTACAGAGATGGGTACTAGCACCAAGTGTACATGGCTTCCAGCCCTAGAGAGTACATAGCACATTGTGTAGAACTGCTGCCACTAGAACACCAGCAGATTTCTTAATGATGCCATGTAAAATCTGGAAAGTGACTTTTCTCACAGGCATGTCTAATTAGAAACAAGGCACCAAGGAGTGAAGTGGTGTGTTTTGTTTTGCATTTCCTTATAGCGATAAACTTTTCCAACAAACAGAAAAGTGAAGTTTATGGCAGGGGACATAGCTCAGCTGCACAGCCCTTGCCTAGTACATGCAATGCCCTTGGTTTGATCCCTAGGCACTACAGAAGAACAAAGACAAAAGTCTCACCCTGAATCACACACCATTAGTCTAGACGGCCAATCTGCTCTGGAAGTTTGCCATATAAAAACAGAAAGAGTACAGTCTGAAAACAGTGCAGATACATGAGAAGCAACTTGCAATTACCATCTGCTTCATTTATCACAAAGGGCAATATGGGCAATGATGGAAATATGAAGCCAATTTCTAGATATTTTAAAACACAAAATATCAAAATAAATATATGTATATTTTTAAGAGCAGAATATATTTATTGAGAGAAAGAAAGTTTCTGTCTGAGAGAGAGACAGAAGGGGCCCCAAGGGGGTTGCCCCAAAATAAATATTTTTAAAATCCCAAATCTCTTGTACACTAGATAGATTTGGATATTAAAAACATAATGCCCACCCCAAACTCAATTAAAAAATGGGGAAAGGACCTAAATAGATAATTCTAAAAAGATATACAAATAGCTAATAAGCACATGAAAAGATGTTCACTATCACTGGTCAATAAGAAATACAAATCAAAGCCACACTCATTAGGATGGCTATTATTATTAAAACACACACATGCACACACACACAAAATGACAAGTATTGGTGAGAATGTAGGGGAACTGGAACCCTTTAGTGAGAATATAAAATGAAGCAACCACCATATGAAATAGTTTGGTGGTTTATCAAAAAACAAAACATCTCATATAATGCAGTGATTCTCCTAAGTAAATACCCAAAAGAACAGAAAGGGAGGGGGGTCAAATAAACTCATGTATATTTATATTCATAGCCAAAAGGTGGAAACAGCCAAAGTATTCGACAGATGGACAAATAATCAAAATGTAATATATACATACAATGGAATACTGGGGACAAAACTGATACCTTGAAAGCATTATGCTAAATCAAGTAAGCCAGGTACTACAAATCATATATTACACGATTTCATTTATATGCAGTACTAAAATAGGCAAAGTCATAGAGATATAGAGGTTACCAGGGACTAGAGAAGAAAGGCAAAGGGTGTTACCATTTAATAGATGTAGAGTTTTAATATGCAGTGATGAAAAAGTTCTGGAAACAGTGGTAATATTTAAACAACACTATGACTACACTTAACATCACTGAATTTAATTAAAAATGATTCAAATGGTAACCATTATGTGGATTTCACCACGATTTTAAAAAGGACAACTCTGCCTTTATGTACATTCTGAAGTTCTTGGGCCATGTGTAATACCATTGTCTTAGTCATTTTCCTGTCATTGAGACACAATACCTGATACTTGCAACTTAAAAAGAAGTTTATTTTACCTCACAGTTTCAGAGGTCTCAGTCCATGCATGGCCATCTGGCTGACAAGGTAAAAAAAAAAAAAACCTGGTGGAAAAAAGCTGCTCATATCATGTCAGCCAGGAGCCAGAGAGAAAGGAGGATCAGGGAGGAGACACACCCTTCCAGATCATGGTTCCAGTGACCTGCCTCTTCCAACCAGGCCCAGCATCCTAGTAGAACATTTAGTGATGGATTCACCAGAGGATTGATCCACTGATGATCAGCACACTCTCATAATCCTTCCAAAAGCCCCACCTCTGAACACATAAGACATTTGGGTGGCATTCTCATTCTAAACCCTAACAACCACAAAAAATGTTTGATAACTACACCTGAGAAGCAGCTCAGCTCACTGTGACACTGTAGTACCACAACAAATAATAAAAGACTCTCAAGCAGATTTCTTTCTGGTAAAATGAGAAGTAAATAAAAAAAAAAGAGAAAAAATATCTGAGCCTTTTTGATCGTTGTGTTAATAAACAGACTCTAAGCCAGGCGTGGTGGCGCACACCTTTAATCCCAGCACTCAGGAGGCTGAGGTAGGAGGAGCCTCGTGAGTTCGAGGCCCGCTTGGGCTACAACGCGAGCTCAAGGCCGGCCTGAGCTACACAGTGCAACCCTGCCTCGAAAAACCAGGGCCAGGAGTTTGGCTCAGTGACTTAAACGCCTGTCTGGCAGGTGCAAGGTTGTGAGTTCAATTCCTGGTGCCACAAAAAAAAAAAAACCAAAAAAAAAAAAAAACCAGACTCTAAATGAGGAATAATATGGAAACCAAGGTGATAGAAAATACGTACCACAGACTCTGAAGTGTTTTCCATTGACATTATGCTAACAGTTTGGGCCAATATACATACACACACACATATATACATATGTATACATATACATATATACATATGTATACATACATACATATATACACATATGTACGTATATATGCATGTGTAGGCTGAATAACAGTGGCAAGGCACTTCTACATACAGCTGAGAGAAAGGGCTGGCTTTACTCTCTTGTATGAAACAACTAACTGTGGACAAGACAGATGAAAGATCAGTTCTCAAGACACTGAACATCAGGTAATAAAGGACATTGATGCAGGAGTGACAGAGAATGAATAAGATGAGCCCTCTGCTCCAGGTTTTGAGAAGCTAAAGAAAGAGCAGAATATGTTAAATGGAAACATGAAACAAAAAGTTTTAAGCCCAAATTTGAAAACTCCAACATTGAGATGAAAAATACACTGGTAGGATTAAAGGTAGGTTAAATGGTGCTAGAAAACATGAGCAAACATAAAGATGCAGGAAACAGACACTATTCAAGAGAATACAATTTAAAATATAACTGTAGTCACAGCTAGATGGCATGCTGAGCAGGGATTGCTAAAGTCCAAGAGTTTGAGACCAGACTGGGCCATATAGCAAAATTGTCTCATAAACAAACAAAAACTGCAAAACAAATCACCTCAAAACATTAGTGAGCTGTTAGACTTCAAGTGGTTCAGTAATATATGTGTAATCTCAGCATGAGAGGAGAAAAACTGGCCAGATAATTTCCAAATTTGTTACAAATTATAAATTCTCAGAGGCAAAAGGCTAACCACAAAAAATATTACTCTTGGTCCTCCAGCTTCAGCTGAAATGTTACCATATCAGAGAAGCCTTCCCTTACCACAAAATCTTAGGTATTACTATGCAATTGCCTTGTTTAAAAAGTCTACTCCCCCCCCCAACCTTTTGTAGCACTCAGGATTGAACCAAGGGCCTTACACATGCTAGCCAAGGGTTCTGCCACATCCTTACTCTCTTTTCAAAAATTTGCAACAAGTCTCACTAATTTGCCCAGGCTGTCCTCAGATTTGCAATCCTCCTGCCTCAAATTCTAGAGAGCCCAGCAGAGTACATAGCACTTAACAGGTACAAAATACACATTTCACAAATTAAAGAATGAATGAATTCATCAAAGCATTTGGGGGGATGGTACTGGAGATTGAACACAGAGCCTTTCATACTGAACTACATACATCTCCAGGCCTTTTGTTTTGTTTCGTATTTTAAGACAGAGTCTTGCTAAATCACTAAATTGTCTGGCTGGCCTAAGACTTGCAATCCTTCTGCCTCAGCCTCCCAGACTACTGAGATTACAGGCCTGTCCCATTAGGCTCAGCTCATCCCAACCCTTT
Organism: Dasyprocta punctata; assembly: GCA_004363535.1. Classification (NCBI taxonomy): domain Eukaryota; kingdom Metazoa; phylum Chordata; class Mammalia; order Rodentia; family Dasyproctidae; genus Dasyprocta; species Dasyprocta punctata. Next base: position 60,180 of record RJWM01005757.1, on the reverse strand, counting down.
TGAAATAAATTCCTATTTCAAATACCTTCTCAGATTATCAAAATTATTTTGCTTTCACAATCTTTCATTTTATTCCCAGAATAATGTAACACTGTAATACAACATGGTGTTCATTAGCACCAATTCTTTTTGCCTAACAGTAAAGCCACCTCACCATTTCTTAAAGAATGATCTAAAAGAAAACAATCTCCATTCCACACTGACTTCAAGTACAGCCCTGGTAACTTACTGCCCAGCCTGGTGTCCAATGTTCTCAATTCTCCAGTAGAGCAGCATTTTCATCAACACAGTGGTACACTGAATAACTCATCAACAAACACCTCATGCTACTTAATCTATGATAAATTTACAGATGAGGCAACTAGGAAGGTGAAGTAACATACTAGTACATAGCAGAGGCCAGAATAAAAATCCAAGTCTATTAGACTTCAAAATTCTTTATACCACACCGATAAAATTTAAACTAAAATTTTAGCTAAGAATCAAATAGCATAGAACTTCCCAGAAGAAATACAAACTTTCAGTCACCTTTTCCATTTGAAAAGGTAAATTTTTCCCCTCAGCACCATACTTTGGGAGTATGCCCCAGCTAGTCACACAGGTCCCAGAGGTTCTGAGATCTGCCTGGATCAGCACAAGGCCATGGTGCCATACTTCAGGGGTGTGCCCTGGCTAGTCACATGGGTCCTGAGGATCAGAGCTCTGCTCGACCCAGCACAAAGCCCCGGCCAACCTCACAGGTCTTAGAGGAGCCAACACTGCCCAGCCCAGTGCAGCACTGAGGTGCCATCCATGGAGCACCCCAGGGAGAAGCACAAGTCTGGAAGAGCCCTTCCCAGAGACCCTCCACCAGTGAGAGGGAGATCCAGTGAGCCAACGAAGGGCAGAAGCCCCACACATCATTTTTCCATCACCCTGAGAACCTTGGCTCAGAGGAATCCAGGTGCCTGACCCACCCCTTTACACCATGGGACAGTCAGTGAGCATAAGAAGCACCATGGACTTAATCAGCTCAACTGGAGGAACCTAGGAAAATGACAAAACAAAAGAGCAAAATGCAGTCTCAGATCTCCAGTCCACTGAGAACAAGCCCAGGAGACATTTAAATGAAAGAAACTGGAAATAGCACAACAGAAATTTCTGAAATGATAGCAACTGAAGCAAAGAAACAACTCCATAAGGCTATAGAAGAAATTAGATCAGAAATAATCTCTCAGGTAAAAAAAAGAAATGACAAACATGATGAAAGAAATTTTGAACATACATAAAGAAGATGTAAATAAAAAATAGAGGACCATAAGAAAATGATGGAAACCTTGAATAAACAATACAGGAAAGAATCAGAACACATAAAATAGATTCAAAGAGATATTCAGGAAATTAAAAATTCCATTGAAAGCTGGCAAAACCACTTGAATGAAGCTGAAGATAGAACCTCAAACCTTGAAGACAGGATGGAAGCTAGTGATCACAAAAGGAAAGATCTATTAAAAATAACAAGGAACCAGGAAACAACAATTCAACAGCTGCAAGATGTTGCAAAGAGAAACAACATAATGATAGGTGTCAATGAAAAAAAAAACAGAAGTCAACACAAATGACATTAAAAGACTATTTTCAAAAGTAATAGGAGAAAATTTTCCAACTATGGGGAAAAAATCTGACATACAGCTAAGTGAGGCATATAGAACTACAATCAGCCATAATCATAATAAACTCAGACATAATAATAATTCAGATCCCAGAAATCCAGTACAAGAAAACAATGTTTAAAGCTATTAGAAAAAAGAAACAGGTTACCTATCAAGGAGAGTTCATCAGAATCACAGTAGACTTCTCAACACAAACCATCAAATCAAGAAGACCTTGGAGTAAAATATTTCAAATCCTGAATGAAAACAGATTACAACCCAGGTTGATGTACCCTGCAAAATTATCTTTCAAAATTGATGGAGAAATAAGATATATCCATGACAATGAACAACTGAAGAAATTCATGACCACCAAACAAACACTACAAAGAGTACTAAAAGACATTCTAGAAAGAGGTAAAAATGACCATGATTCCAAGAATAACAACGGAAACAATCCGCCAAGCAGGGTGAGCACTTAAAAAGAGAGACAATGTAGAGAACCAACAGCAGGAAGATAACATGACAAAGATAAGTCAATACACATCAGTTATAACCATCAGTGTAAATGGTCTCTATTCACCAATTAAAAGAAATAGACTGGCAGAGTGGATTAAGAAACAAAATACAACCACCAACAATAATCTCTATACAAGAAGCACATTTAACTCAAAAGGAAATTCATAGACTGAAAATCAAAGGATGGAAAACAATACTCTATGTGACAGGAACTCATAAAAAAGCAGCTGACAATGTTAACTTCAAGCCAAGAATGATCAAAAGAGATAAAGAAGGTCACTACATACTTGTTAGGGGAAAACTTCAAGAGGAAGAGATAACAATCATAAATATCTATGCATCATATAGGGACACCCAACTATATCAGACAAATATTAATAGACATGAAAAATCAAATAAGCAAAAACACAATTATAATGGGAAACCTTAACACTCCACTGTAAAAAAGAGGTAGATCAACTAGACAAAAACATGAACCAAACTTGTCAACAAATAAATTTACTAGATCTGTATTGAGTGTACCAATCAACAACATCAGAATACACATTCTTCTCAGATGCACATGGGTCATTCTCTAAAACAGATCATACACTAACCCACAGAAAATTCTTAAGTAAATGCAAAGGAATTGAAATTATCCCATGCATACTATCTGACCATAGTGCAATAAAATTGGAAATTAATGACAAAAGAAACCATGAAAATGGCCGGGAATGGTGGCACACACCTTTAATCCCAGCACTTGGGAGGCTGAGGTAGGAGGAGCATTGTCAGTTCAAGGTCAGCTTGGGCTACAACGTGAGCGCAAGGCCAGCCTGAACTACATAGTGCGACCCTGTCTCAAAAAACTAGGGCTGGGAGGTTGGCTCAGTGGCTTAAACATCTGCCTGGCAGGCGTGAGATTGTGAGTTCGACCTCTGGTGCCACAAAAAAAAAAAAAAAAGAAAAAGAAAAAAAAGAAAGAAACCATGAAAACTTCATAAATACATGCAAATTAAATAACACCCTCTTAAACAAACAATGAGTCATAGAAAACATTAAAGAAGAAATTACACAATATCTACAATTGAATGAAAATGTAAATACAACTTACTAAAATGTCTGGGACACAACGAAAGGAATTCTCAGAGAGAAATCTATAGCGGTGAATTCTCACATCAGGAAAATGGGATGAATACAGATAACCTAATGCTGCACCTCAAATTTCTAGAAAAGAGAGAGCAAACAAGAGAGGAAATTATAAAGATTAGAGCAGAAATTAATGCATTTGGGACTAAGAAAGCAATACAAAAAATTAATGAATTGAAGAGTTGATTCTTTGAAAGAATAAATACAATTGATAAACCTCTAGCCAACCATATCCAAAAGAGAAAAGAGAAAACACAAATCCATGCGATAAGAAATGAAAAAGGTGAAATCACTACAGATCCTGGGAAATTCAGAAGATCATCAGTACCTATTTTCAAAATCTATACTCTCCTAGGAAGGAAAATACAGAATAAATGGAGAGATTCCTGGAAACATATGAATTACCAAAACTGGATCAAGAAGATATAAAAATTCTGTATAACTCAGTATCAGTTAATGAATAAATGGAGAGATTCCTGGAAACATATGAATTACCAAAACTGGATCAAGAAGATATAAAAATTCTGAATAACTCAGTATCAGTTAATGAATAAATGGAGAGATTCCTGGAAACATATGAATTACCAAAACTGGATCAAGAAGATATAAAAATTCTGAATAACTCAGTATCAGTTAATAAAATTGAAAACATAATTAAAAACTTACCAACAACACCATATTGTCTCACTAGTGTAAGAAGCTGCAAGTAAATAAGATCCAAGAGTTACAAAAGTATAGAGGAAGGGAATGAAACTGCTCAAAGAGAAATCACATTGTTTGATCAATTTTGCATTCCTGTATCTGGTAACCTGAGCAACTATTTTGAAGATAATGATATGTGATATAACAACCACTATTAAATTCCTATCATCTTGCTTTGAAATCCTATATTGCTATTATTTTTGTTGTTTTCATTTGGCTTTTGTTTTTGTTTGCTTGATTGCTCTTTGATTTTTCTGTCTATTTTTCTTTATAAAGAAAAAAAGATAAATTCTTATTAGGATTTAGGCATGGTGGTGCATACCTGTAATCTTAGAACTCTGGAAGACTGAGGCAGGAAGCTCCCAAATTCAAGCCCAGTCTGAAGAACCTGGTAATCTAGTGAAACTATGTCTCAAAAAGAAAAAAAAAAAAAAAAGATAGGGATGCAGCTCCATGCAAAGGTCCTACATTCAATTCCTGGAACTAGAGAGGGGGAAATGTATACATGATAGTTCACACTAGTTCTGCTGTTGCCTGAAAAAAGAATCAACAACAAATCTTGCCTTGACCAAGGCCATGGTATTTTCTCTTCAAGCTAGAGCTACTTAAAATCTGAAATCTTGAGTAGAGGGAAATTATTTTATAGAAATTCAAGCCTCAAAGCCATGTGACTGTGTCCAGAGTCTTTACATTCTAGGGGGACTGGCTCAAAGAAAACATTACAGTTCATTGCCTTTAAAATGACTTTGCCCTCACATTTTATCACTTAAAGTTATGTGTACCAGGCAGACTACATCTGACCACCACCCTCAGGAAAGCAACAGTTGTGGTTTGGTTATCACTGCACATGAATGAACCTAGTCTTAACTTCATATCATTATTGCCTCCATGTCTAAGTAAGCATGAAATAAAAATTCTAAAGGTGGACTGACTTATTAGTGTTACATAAAACAAGAGTGTGTCTTATAGTTGATGGTGTCTCAGATTTAATGAAGTTCAAAGTTCTGTTCCAGTAGACAGTGGTCTTTTGGCTGCAAATAGGTTGTTGGCACCCTAATACTTTCAACTTTCCTCTCCCAATATGGGGAAATAACAGGAATTTTCTATTCCTCAACATGAACACTGTGTCGCAGTCAGGGTTTCCAAGGGAATAGACTTAATACAGGACATATAATTTATAGGTTTATTTTATAATATTCACCAAAAAAGTCAAGTATAGAACAGTGCAGGAGATTGATCCATGCACCACAGACTTAAAAAATCTAGTGGAGGTGCTGGACTCCATGACAATGTCCTGCACGAGTCCAGCTGAAGACCTAGAGCCTCTAATAATGTCACATGCAAGTCTGTATCAGGAAAATAGAGAAATTACATATAATCAACTTAATGTTAAACCTCAAACTTCTAAAGAAAGAAGATCAGGCCGGGCGTGGTGGCACACGCCTTTAATCCCAGCACTCGGGAGGCTGAGGTAGGCGGAGCGTTGTGAGTTCGAGGCCGGCTTGGGCTACAACGCGAGTGCAAGCCCGGCCTGGGCTACATAGTGCGACCCTGCCTCAAAAAAACCAGGGCCGGGAGTTTGGCTCAGTGCCTTAAGCGCCTGCTCTGGCAGGCACGAGGTTGTGAGTTCAATGCCCGGTGCCGCAAAAAAAAAAAAAAAAAAAAAAAAAAAGAAAGAAGATCAGGCTAAACCAAAAGTTCATGCAAGGGAGGAAATTATGAAGATCAGAGCAGAAATGAAGACACTGGAGACTAAAAATATACAAAGAATTAATGAATCTAAGAGTTGGTTCTGGGGGGACAAGATGGCGGAACAGTAAGCAGCAGAGTAAACAGCCTCCCTGAGACATACCATCCAGATGCTGGAATATAGCAACATGGGGAAGACAAGAAGAAAGGAAGTGGGTCCTCTGGACCCAGGAACAATCTAAAGCGAAAATTGAAGCCCACAGAAAGAGTAAAAAGAAAAACTTAAAAGAAGAAGAAGGCGGTAGCTGGTGGCGCCTCTGCCCTGAGCCGGACCCACTGTGTGAGAGGAGCTGCTGGAACCCGGGGACAAACGATCAAAGTGCTGCAGCGACAGTGGCGGCCCTGGAGTCCTCTACTGAGAGAGTCAGCATCGGAGGAGAGTGGCAGCGGACAGGGGGAGCAGACCTGGAGGACTGAACTGGCTGATGGTGAGTGCAGGGGACTGCATCCTCCCATGAGAGACAGTTTGACTGGGAGCCATAATGGTGTCAGCTGGATGGGCCTGGGGCTGCTGTTCCTGGCTTCCTCCAGCAGCTCCTAGCTAGGTGCAGATCCATGGAAATTGCTCCAACTGAGCCCTGCCCCTGCGTGCATTCTGGAGGTCGCCTCAGAGGGTCCCTGTGGGTGACCAGCTTGGTCTGGACACAGTGGCTCCACGTGTGTTCCAGGGGCGGTAGTGGAGGGTCCTGCTGGTGACTGGCCCAGGTTTGCAGGTGGTGGCCCTTTCCCTGTGCACACCCCACCAGCCATCAGGGAGCCAAGGCAGGCTGGGAAAAGGCAGCAGACAGTACTGCAACAGTGCACCCAGTGGCAACCATCAGATATCCATAATCAGCACTGGCTAGAAGAACCAAACAGTCTCACTTCAGAGAAATTGCAGCCAATGCAAGGAATGTCCAGGTCCCCAGTACCCATTTGTCCAGAAGAACCTAGGAGTATGTCAAGACAAAGAAGCAAAAAGCAGTCTCTGGCCTCCAATGCAAGCAGAGCAAGTCCAGGAGATGCAAATGCGGAAGAGATCAGGAGTCCCACAACTGAAGTTTCTGAGGTGATGGCAACTGAAGTAAAGAAACAAGCTCATGAAGCTATAAAAGAAATTAGAACAGAAATACTAACTCAACTAAAAGAAGAAATGAAAAACATAATAAAAGAATTACTAGGCATCCCTAAAGGAGACATAGATGAAAAATGGAGCATAGGAAAATGAGGGAAACCTCGAATGAACAATACAAAAAAGATTTAGAATACATGAAACAGATTCAAAGATATAACCAGGAAATCAAAAACTTCAATGAAAGTTGGCAAAACCACTTGAAAGAAACTGAAGACTTTCAACCCTTGAAGACAGATTTGCAGTTTGTGATTGCAAAAGAAAAGATCTCTTAAAAATAACAAGGAACCTGGAAGTAACAATTCAATGGCTGTAAGACAACCCAAAGAAACATAAGAATAAAAGGTGTGAGTGAAAAAGCAGGGGTCAATACAAATCAAATTAAGAGTCTATTTACAGAAATACTTTCAGAAAACTTCCCAAGCATGGGAAAAGGAAGTGACTTTCAGATAAATGAAGCACGTAGAACTCCAGCTAGCCATAACCAAAATAAATCTACACCCAGACATAAAATAATCAAGATCCCAGAAATTCAACACAAGAACAGAATATTAAAAGCTGTTAGAGAAAAGAAACCGATCACCTACAAAGGAAAACCCATCAGAATCACAACTGACTTCTCAACACAAACCATCAGATCAAGAAGAGCTTGGAGTGAAGTATTTCAAGCCCTGAAAGAAAACTTCCAACCCAGATTGATGTACCCTGCAAAACTATCTTTCAAAATTAATGGAGAAACAGGATACTTCCATGACAAAGAACAACTGAAGGAATTCAACCCTACAAAGAATACTGAAGAACATTTTAGAGAGAGATAAAAAAGACCACAGCTCCAGAAACAGTGGCAGAGGGATATCACTGAGCAGGGCAGACAATTGAATAGAGAGGAAAAGTAGGCAGCCAACGGCAGGAAAATAGCATGGCAGAGACGAGGCAGTGCATGAACGTAGATGGCCTCAGCTCACCAATACGTTAACCATTAACGTAGATGGCCTCAGCTCACCAATAAAAAGAAACACAGGCAGAGTGGATCAGGAGACAGGATCCATCAATAATTTTTATACAAGAAACATACTAAACTCAAAAGGGTGTTCATAGACTGAAAGTTAAAGGAGAGAGAACAATGTTGTATGTGACAGGGAATCAGAAAGAAGTGTGGGTAGTTTGCCCATTAGCTACATAGTGGACAAGAAAGATATGGCATTTTTATCCAATGGAAAGCTACTCAGCTATAAAGAAAAATAACCTCAAGCCTCTTGTAGGTAAATGGATACAAATTAAGATCATGTTCATCGATGAAATGACCCAGAGCCACATGGGTGAACATCATGTTATCTCCCTAGTACAAAAACAAAACAAAACAAAACCTAAAGGAGTTAGTAGGATCCAAAATACACAATACATGTTGTAAAAATGAAAGGGGAGGAAGTGTCTAAAAAGGGCAGGCAGTGGCCATTGTTAATCTATCGTTGGGAGCTGAGTCCCATATTATTTACATTGAGCTGTTTCATTTGGTCTTATTCTATCTCAATTTGCCTAATTTTATTATATTTGATGGCATAGACAGCTATTTCAAAGATAACAAAATACATTATGGTAGCCATTATTGATAGCTGATCACCTTGTTTTGAAACCCTGTATTGCTTTCATTGTTTTGTTTGGAGTGATTTTATCCTATTTTGATTTGTTTAATTGTATTATGACTGATGATACAGGCAACTGCTTAGAAAATAATATGAGGCATTAGAGTAATCAGTGTTCTTTTACTATGTATTGTTTCCATTGTCTCATTTTTTATTGGTTTTATTCTGTACTATTTAGTTTGATTATATTATGCCTAATGGTATAGGCAGTTATTTTGAAGATAACAAGAGGTATTATAAGTGGAAAGGAGGAAAGAAGGAAAGGATAAGGAAAAAGACATAAATTTGTATATAGGTATACATAAGATAGTTAAAATAACTATACTACTAAACACAATAGCTATTGAAAAAGAACAGTTAATACTCATATTTGATCAATTTTACATGTCTATATCTGTTAATCTAAACAACCCCTTTGAAGGTAACGATATCTAATATTACAACCACTGTCAAATTCCAATAATCTCATTTTGTAAATCTATAATGTTATTGTATTGGATTTGTTGTTGTTGTCTCTTTTGCTTGTTTTTCTTTTCTGTGTCTTTTTTCTCTTAAATAAAAAAAAGAGTTGGTTCTTTGAAAGATTAAATAAAACTGACAAACCTTTAGCCAACCTTGTAGAAAAAAAGGAAAGAAAAGACTCAAACCCACACAATTAGGAACAAAAAGGGTGAAATCACAACAGACCCTGCAGAAATCCAGAAAATCATCTATACCTACTTTGAAAACTTGTATTCTAATAAGGTGGAAAATACAGAAGAAATGAACAGATTCCTAGATACATGTGAATTACCAAAGCGGAATCAAGAAGATAAAAAATCCTAAATAAACCAATATCAATAAATCAAGTTGAAGGTGTAATTAAAAATCCCTATTAACAAAGAAAAGTCCAGACCCTGATGGATTCACTGCTGAATTCTACAAGAAATTTAGAAAAGACTTAATGCCAACACTCCTCAAACTCTTCAATGAAATCGAAAGGGAAGCAAGTCTCCCTAACTCATTCCTGGAAACAAGTATTACCCTCATACCAAAACCAGAGAAAGACCCAACCAAAAAAGAAAATTACAGGCCAATTTCCCTAATGAACATAGACGCAAAAATCCTCAATAAAATACTGGCAAATAGAATACAGCAAGTTATCAGAAAGATTATACACCATGATCAAGTGGGATTCATCCCAGGAATGTGGGGATGGTGCCATCGTTGAATTCTACTAAACATTTAAAAAAAGAATTAAAACTCATCCTTCCCAAACTCATTCAAAAAATATAGTATGAGTGAATATACCCTAACTCATTCTACGAGATCAACATTACACTAACAGACATTACTGTATAAGAAAATTACAACACCAGGAACACAGCAGAATAAAACTCCTAACTTTACTTCCTCCTATGGAAACAATAAGAAAACATATACACATACATAGATTCCTCTTGAGAAGCCACAAATGGACAGTTTCCTAATCAGACATTCTGAAATACTTAGAAAAGTAAACATGTTTTTTCACAACTCCTAACCCATTCAGTGTCTTACAACTAGGAAAGAATCCCAAAACTCCTCCATTCTCTGAGTGAAGAATCTGGATCACATATGTAGCACCCCAACTTCTGCAGTTCCCACCTGACAGTTTGTCTCTTAATTCCTATGTTCTAAGAGTAGAAGACACTTGATGCAAGTATCCCTGCAGGGCGGAGAAAAAGAGATGCAGAGAACAAAGCAATTCCAAGCTCTATGTTTGCCAGGTCAGTGAGAGGAGGAGCTAAATGGACAGCTCCATGTCCCTAACAAATGCTAATGATTTTAAAAGAACTGAGATCAAATGAAGTATGTTGTCTAATAATAATAAAAAACAAAAACAAACATTAACAGAAAGACAACTGGAATAACCTCTGAACAATTAGAAACTTACAGATTTCATATTGTATCAGTAAAAATTGGAAGATATTATCAATTAAAAAAAGAAAATCATAATGCAACAAAATCTGGGAGATAAACATATGTACTTAAAGGCAAATTTACAGCACTAAATGTTTCTTAGAAAAGCATGAAATCAATAAGCCAAGTTTCTATCTTAAGAAACTATAAAAAGAGAAGCAAAACAAAACACACACCAAAGTAAGTAAAAAGGAAATAGATTAAAAATGAATGAAACTTCAATCAAAAAACCCCAGATAACATCAATAAATTAACAGACTAGTTCTTTGAAAACAGCTATACAGGGCCAGGGATTTAGTTCAGCAGCTAAAGTGCTTGCCTGGTAAGCTCAAGGTCATGCGTTCCATCTCCACTACCAAAAACAATAAAAAATAAATAAATTAATTAAAAAAGAAAATAGTTATACAATTAATAAACCTCTAGATACACTGACAGACACAAATTACCAATATCAGAACGAAGGAAGGAATACCAATGATGCCAAAGACACAAGATAAAGAAATAATACAAACAATTCTACACAAATAAATAGAACAATTCAGACAAAATAAACCAATTTCTTAAAAATCACAAAACTTAACCAAATAGATCACTGAGCTTGGTCAATAACAAATAAAATCGAACTGATAGTAAAAATCCTTCTCAAATAGAAATTTCTATGCCCTTGATGTTCAATGGCAAATTTTACCAAATATTTAATTAATACAAATTCTACACAGCCTCTTCCAGAAAAATGAAAAAAGGAATACTTTCCAACTCACCTAATTCTGAATCCAAAAATACTATGAAAAAAATATTAAAAATTTGAATCCATTCATATACAAAAATCCTAATAGAACACAACTAAGTGAGATTTATCCTGCAAACATAAGACAGACTTCAATACTCAAAAGTCAATGTAAACCACCATCTTAACATCATAAGAGGGCAAAGATCATTACCAGTCATACAGAAAAAGCACCTAACAAAATCCAACATCTGTTCATGATAAAAACTTAGGTTGGTGTGCCACACACTAGGAATTACCAGCACCCTAGGAGGCTGAAAGAGGATCATGGATCATGAGTTAAGAGCCTAGCCTGTGCAGTTCAGTAACTTAGCAAGACCACATCTCAAAATAAATAAATACATAAATAAAAAATAATAAAAGGCACTGGGGATTTAGCTCAATGCAATGACCCTGGGTTCAATTACCAGCAACAACAAAAACCAAATAAAACTCAGAACAAGCAAAATAGAAGGGGATTCCTTCAGTCTCATAAAAGGTTTATTTTCAAAAGCAAAAAACCAGTTACATCATACTTAAGTGTATAAGACAATGTTTCCCCCTCTACAACTGGAAACCGGAAACAAGGCAAGGATCTCCTCTCTCACAAAACCTTTTCAACACTGTAACAGAAATTCTAGCCAGTGTGTTAAGGCAACAAATAGAAAAGACAGGCAGACTGTAAACTGACACACATCAAATAACACAAACTAGTAAACCAAAACAAATCTCTCAGAGGATAAAATACTTAAGATTTCTAAATAAAAGGAAAATTTTTGACTATGATAAAAAGAATTATTCCACTTGGGTCTAGATCCTCTGTTATACTTTTAATTATGGAAAGTTCACTTGATATATTACAGTTCTATTCTCTGACAACGAATATTAATATTCAGATAATTGGGTTAAAACAGAACTAGGAAAAAGGCAAGTTAAATATATAAACATATACAGTACCTCCAAATATAAAAATAAAGCTTGTAATAGTAGATTATTTTTAAGTGCACAGATTTGTTTACAAAAATACAAGGTTTAAAGGATAAAAAGATGGAAAATACCAGAAAAATCTGTGGCTACCAAGAAAATAAAGCATCAAACCAAAACAGTTAACATGGAAATAAAATTAATTTAGGAATGAATTTCAAAGAATGATGCAAAACAATGTTTTAGGGAAGAACACATTAAATTTTGCTGTATGGGGAAGTCTTTATGTCACCTGACAAGAAATGAAACCAAAAGCAACAAAAGAACTAAAATTAATCAAAATTTAAAAGACAAAACAGAATGAAAAAGTAACCCACAGAATGGGAGAAAATATTTGCAAGTCACATATTTGGAAGTGCAGTTAATAACTATAATAGAAGAACTACAACTCAACACACAAAAAATCTCCAAAATCCCTTAAACATGGATAAAGTGCCAGGGATACATAGCTAAGTGGTACAGCACATTCTTAGCATGCATGAGGTTGTGAGGTCAACCTCCAGCATCAGGGAGGATGATCCGACACTGTGACTTCCTGTATCTAGAACATATTTAGAAAGAACTAAATATAATTAACACATTTAAATATATCACTTAACATCTCTAAATTTAAAAGATAAATAAACACACAGGTTGAGAGGTTAAGTCAAAGTATATTGTAAATTAATTTTTACCATCAGAATTAAAGAATCAAGGGCAATCATTAGACTTTAGGAAACCAAATACTTAAATTTGAATTCTTAGGAAAAAACTTATGTAATTATTGTATGGGTATAAAACAGAGAGTGTTTCCTGAAATTTAAATGATTTTACTCAGACAACATTTTTAATTTTTGAGGTGGTGCTGGTGCTGGGCATCTGAACCCATGGGCTCACCTATGTTAGGCAAGCACTCTTACTGAAGGCTGGGGGCTACAGGAGGGAGGAGAGAAAGGGAAGTAAAAAGGATCAAGATACAGTATGTACATGAACCAATTCCCCACAATGAAGGTATTTATTATGTATTGCAAACATACACTAACAAAAAAGGAAAGAAAAAAGCACTCGTCCACTGAGCCACACTCCAAGCTCTGTTAAGTGTAATTTTTTTATCAGACTATAAATCTTCTTAAGCTGTTTGATCATTTCCACTGATGCGACATTAGAAATAATTTGCAGTATTTCCCTTGCTTTTAGATAACTTACCTCGCCCATAAAAATATTTTTAAAGTTCATGTATGAAACTAATAAACAACAAAACCAAACTTCAAGCATTACATTGCTAAAATGTTCCCCAAAATATTTTGTAATAGCATGGAGTTGGTGGGAGGGAAAAAGTTCAAAAACACAAATCTGTCTAGTTTAGCCTCTGCTCCAAATTCTCCCAAATTATTTTTGTGTCATCTTACTCATATTTAAAAACAAGTATGTGGTGGCACATGCCTGTAATCTCAGCACTCAGGATGCTGAGGCAGGAGGATCATTGAGTTTGAGACCAGCCTGAACTAAATGAACTACATAATGAGACCCTCTCTAAAAAACAAACAAACAAACAAACAAAATGTATCTTCAACAGACCTAACCTAATTATAGGACAATTTCAGAACATACTGTATAATCATACAATTTACAAAGATTAGAGCAGAACAAATGTTTTGTTTTGGTTTGTTTGTTTGTTTGTTTTTTACCAGGAATCATTCAGAATCTTGTGCTTGCCAGGCAGACACTGCTGCCACTAAGCTATATCCCCAGCCCCTAAGGCAGAACAAACTTTGGATCAAGTAAAGAACTGTAATTAGACTCTTAGGACACTCACTGCCCAACAGAGGTTTCCTCAATACTAGTAACAAAGTATTATTTTCTGGAACCCTTACATACATCTAAACAAATTTTTTAGCTTTGTAATAAGAAAAATTTTAATTTTATCTACCAGAGAAGACGAGTTTTAAAGAAACTGGTTAAATGAGACATATCATGAACATGGAAAACATAATTTGCACCTTTGCCAAACAATTTAACATAATGAGCATTTGAAGTAAAATACTTTTCTACATGGTAAGTTAAGGTCGGTACCTCCTTCGCTGTATCTAGCAAAAATTTTAACATGTAGTACTTTCTTCTAATGGTCTTCATCTTTAAATGGACTGACTGTGACAGCAGTAATTCTCTCAAGAGATGCCTATGTCACAAGTTATTCTTCCTTTTTCTGAGGATATATACAGTATGTTCCAAAGGATTCTTAGATACTACTTTTAAGATTTCTTTCTCAAAATCAGAAGTTTTCCTATAGTACATTTCAAAAATAAAGTCACATTACAAACTTTATTACTAGGAGCTTGAAATAAATACAAGGTAACTGCAGCAGTACTTGCAGGTAGATACAAAGATTAAGAGAAAAGGATTTCTTAGGAAAATTCTACATTCTATGTAGAGTATCTCTTAAGCTCCCTCTGCCAATTTAAATAAAGGAGGGGGAAAAAAGTAAATCTGTTTTCTTTTGGGGGTGACAGGAGATGCAAGATAAAAAGATGAAGTTGACAATGCTATTGTTGAAATTGAAAGGAAATCATGATTGACAATAATCATATACTTCAAAACAGCTAATACAGAAGACTTAATTGTTTATAACACAAAGAAATAATAAATGAGGTGATGGATATGATAATTACCCTGTGCTCCATATGGTACAATTATTATGTGTCAATTAAAAATAAATATATGCTTTTCTGAAAAAGAAGGGAGATTCTCTTAACTATAGGGGTGAAGTCTAACTGCTGACTCCTAATAAGATTTTGGGACTTCAAATTGGTAGAGAAGGGAATAAAAAGGGGAATGAAAAGGAGAATTTCTGCCAAATCTAAACATATTAACCATGAAATTGGTATACCAAAATGCAAAATCACTACACATCAACCACAAATGGTTATGACCTAGCATTAGAAAAACTGAGAACTGAAACATATTTCAGGAACTTCACTAGGACAAAAGGCTTATGTCACAATATTTAATCTACTTAGTTTCAATATTAAGCTTTATTTTTTTCTTTCAGTGAGGTTAAGTAACAATTTAAATAATTATCAGGACGTATAAATGAATATCCGCTCAGATAAAACATTACTGCTTAAAAGTGGCTAAAAAATATTTTGCATGTAATAAATATATTCTAAGTTTAGGTTAACAGGCACCATTATGAGAGGAGAAAAGTTTTTTGTAACCAATAAATAAATTACATTCAATAAAACAAGGTGTCTACATCTGAAGTATGATATATTCTTAAATGTTTTTCTTCATATAGCACCCAAACTTCCAAACTGTTTAGAAAGTATATCTAAAAATATAACTCAAACCTCATGTCATAAAAATGGCCAAGGAAAAAAAATCAATTAGGACAAATTTACAGCTTATATTCTTAATTCCCCATTTAATAAAATATCAATTGGCAATTTATTACAGGTAAATGAAGTGTATATATGCAACCTGTTAGTGCTGAAAATCTGCCATATATGTATATATTTAAACATCATTCTTTCTGATAGTATTTAAAATACTGCATCTCTGGTGCCAAACCTGAAAACTATCAAGCATTTCATTCCCTTTGTTTTCATACTTCCACCCCTACTCTGACCCCTTTTTATCTTTAATCCATCCATTCAACATTTTGCTTGGTTTGGTTTTTAAATACCCCTACTAATATCCCAAAATAAAACACTGACAATATCCCTTGGTAAACAAGGAAATTCCAGAACAGTCTGAGCATACAGCTTTGCTCCGAAAGTGTGGCACAGGCTAAATGATAAATAAAAAACAATCAATGCCCTTTATTGATGCAGTCAGCATGCTCCTGAGAGTCCATCACTTTGAGAATTTGCTGATGTAATCCTGGAGGAAGTTTCAACAGATTCTTCAGACAAGGATCACAGAATAAGTCTTTGATTGATAATTTTTCTATTTATTTCTGCCAAGGCGACTGAAAACACGAAAGCCTTTTCATCAGAGAGGTTAGCATAGATGTCAATTTCCTTTTCCTGTTTCTCTGTTAAAAGAAAAAGGAAAAGTTTAATATCAAGGCAGCAGATGCAATAATTTTTGAAATGTTTTAATACTTTGAAGTATTTCTTCAAATGACAATTAAGTATTATGCATATTACAATACACAACCTTATACTACTAAACTGAAAATTTTTAAAAAGTACACAGAGGTACGGAAATAAAGACCAGATATGACTATATAGCTTTATGGTCTAACAGCTACAAATTTCTATAAGAATCTTATGTATTTTTTCTTCACACTAGTAAGAAATACCTCAACCAAAATTAAATTTCTCATCTTAGAAGATTGTCCTTTGGAACATCAATGGTAACTTAATGAATATACTAACATCTTTACTTTAGCTCTAATATAGGAAATAAGAATAACAACATTTATTTCTATTTTTCCCCTCATGATTACAAATGAAATCCAAGTTCATAGAAGATGAATTGAAAAAGAAAAAAACCCTATTAAATCATGAGCCACCTGAAATCACAATTAACATCTATGTTACTTACTGTCCAATTATTCCTTTCAGACTGTACTGTGATTCTATCTGTTTGGGTTATTGTTTTGTTTTGACATTTTAATCCAGGTTAAATACACATGTAATAGTCAAATCGTCTTTATAAAAATTCGTAAAAAACAGAAGCCCATCCTCTCATGTACATTTCCTACTTTCTAGATAAATGTGTTTTTTTCGACTGCTTTTTGTTTTTATAAAAACCTGACTCTAACATTTTCTAAGATTTTATAAGTAAGATGCTACTTTCTGATTTTAGGCATTACATATTCACCCTCTACTGTGAAAATTTAGGATTTGTTTTGCACCTGTCTTTTTTTGTTTTCTTTTTGAGACAGAGTCTCACTGTGTAGTGCTGATTGGCCTTGCTTCTGCAGACCAGGCTGGCCTAACCTGTCCCTGATGCTGCTACCTCAGGCAATCCTCCTGCCTCAGCCTCTCTAATGCTGGGATTACAGGCATGTGCCTCCAAGCCCAGCTTGTTTTGCATCTCTTGTCCCACCATGAACATACCACTTATCCTGTCATTTTCTCATTCTAGCTAAACTGCAATTTCAGTAACATCAATTTCAACTGAATATTGAAATTCAATTCAATTTTCAAAATCATCCTGCTTCTCTGAGTCCTGCACACTGTATTCCCAGAAGAGGTTCTCTCTTTTTATTTGCTTAGTTTTCATTTCCAATACAACTCCAACTCTCTTTTAGTTGTAGAAATAGGTCAGGATGTTAAAATATATTAGATATTTTATCAGTTTTATCTTCTTGAAGAAATCATTTCAAGTCTTCCAACCTGCTCCAATCTGAAATGGTTGCTCTCAAGGCCTACTGCATCTTGTGATCCTTCTTCAACATCACACTGGAACTTCTCATGCCTCTCCGCAGCTAGATCCTTTTTATCCTGAATGCCAGTATCATTCTTGACTTGCTTTATTTTGGTGGCACATAATTTGCAACAGCTTCTAGAGAAAAGGAGTATGGGTAGCAAAGTTTTTGTAACCCTCAATATCAGAAAGTATATTTAGTTTATCTTGAGTAAACACTTGGAGGTTTCCCCTTAGAATTGTTGAGGCAGTAAGTTGTCTTTTGGCTGGTTCCACTGTTAAGAAAATCCAAAACCTTTTTATAGCTATTTTAAAAATTATTGCTAACTTTACATTCAGTGACATACACAGATCCTCTAAGTGGACAACTAGATGAGTTCTGACAAATGCAACCCCAAAACACAATCAAGACAGAAAATTTCCTTCACTTCAGGAAGTTCTTCATGCTCTTTTCTAGTCCACCCCAACTTCCACCAGCACCACTGCACTGACTTCTATTACCATAGGTTCACTATCTTTTCTTAAACATATGTAGTATGCTTTTGTGCCTATCTTCTTTGGCTCAGTGTGTTTATCGGTCATATCAGTTCATATAGTCTGCTGATTGCTATGTAATATTCCATTGTATTAATTCTAATACCATTTTGATTCATTTTTGTTCCCCTTGAAAACCTAGAAAATTTTCTCTTTAATCAAAAATATAGAATCACATGCTTTGGTATCATTTCTATCTTTAACTATCCACTGGTCCAAGAATTTCATGGTCCTTTTAATATGGAAACTCAATGTCCTTCAGGTTTAGGAAATTCTGTTGACATATTTCACTGAAGACAGTCTTCTCCTCCATCTTCCATGCTCTTTTTCTGAAACTTCAGTTACTGATAAATGTAACACTTCAGATTGCTCATCTAAATTTCACAGCTTTTCCTTTTCATTATTTTCCCCTTCTCGTTTCCCACTTGCTATGCTTTCTAGAATTGTTCTATTGTTGTTGAATTGTGTTTTTTTTTCTTCTGTGAATCATACGTTTGAATTTTTTAATTTCTTATTTTGAAATTCATTTTCCAGGTACCTTCTTTTACTAAAGAGAGTAACGATAGTCCCTCCGCCTCCAGCAAATACTTGTTTTCTCCAAATTACTTTTTCTCTCTTTGGGATTTAGTCTGTCTTTTACACTGAATTATTTCTTCTGTATATCTAGGTAATTACTGATAATATGTTCACATTTAGAAGCATAAGCAAAAAAGCTGATTAGAAACATGAGCACCTGAAGAGACCTTAACTAAAATTATCAGATAACAAAGTTCTAACTAGGTCATTTCTTTGTGAAATTGCTAATGACAGTACGTATTTTTATTTTAGGTTTTTTCTCTTGGGCTCTTCAGATTCCCTAGAGAAAATTATTTCTGATCTCTTTTACCTATGAGATATAGTAAGCCTAATCAGAGAATTCAATATTTACCAGGTCCACTTTTTACCTAGTATTCTTGGGTTCCGTGTAGTAACCCTCCCTCTACAATGCCTGGTATTCCCTAGGTTAGAGACTATTACACCTCATCTTTTCAAAAGATAAACTTGGGAGGTAGGCGACTTGACTTTTCTTTTTTTCTTATTCTTTTTTCAAACAGAAAACTCTAATAAGCTTTTTAAAAAATTTGTTTCTTAGATACATTATCATTTTCCCTAATTCATATGCTAAAATAGCTAAAGCTTGCTTCAAAATTTAAGTGTCATAAAAGCAGAGAATCAATAAAAACAGAACAAAATTAGTTACTTAGCCCTTAGAAGCATTATCAAAGAATTCTAAAATATACAAATATTTCTAAGTTTGTAGTTCCTATCCATATTCTATTTAGAGAACAATGGTCTACATCAGGATTGCCAAACAGCAGTCTGGGTGCCAAATCATACGGCCTCCTGTTTTTAAAATAAAGTTTTACTGGAACACAGCTATGCTCATTCATTTACATATGGTTTATGGTTGCTTTCCAGCTACAATGACAGAGCTGAGTAGCTATGACAAAGACTATGGACCACAAAGCCTAAAGTCCTAGCACAGTTGTAAGACTTCATTTAACCAACTAAAAAAAACTGTCATTATCTGTTTCCTCATCGTCTCTGACCAGCAGAAGCATTCCTTCTGTTCTTTCAGTTTGACTCCCTTTACTTCAACGGAAAGTTTTCTGGTTTTTGGATCAAGTCATATTTCTGTTTTCTTTCTCCTCTGTTGACTTCTTTCCCCAGTGTCCCTTCTAAAAATAGTCCTTGATAGACTTTCTGATGATCTCATTATTAAAGAAACATATTCAAACTAAGCAAGTAACTCAAATTCTCTGGAACAGCACAATAGAAAAGAAAAAAATATTAAAAAGTATCCAAAAATTACAGAGTATCTAAGTACAGCCTTCACAGAATACTCAATTATATGAACATCATAATGATATAAACCTTATTTCTTTAGTCACACATTAATATACCTATAACTTTGATAGAAGGCAATGACATCAGGTATTTTACCTAATGGACTCTAATATATAGTTAGTAATACCTGGCTTCCACCAATAGCAGGTTTTTATTCAAATAAAAACACACAAAGTAAATGGTAAATAGTAGAAAATTCTGTGTCTCAAAAGAAACTGACATTTACACAGAAAACAACTCAATACCTACGAACAAACATCTGAAGAAAAGCAAAGCAAAATACAAATAACGTAAAAAAAACCCTATAAATTCATTTCACTGAAGAAATCATTTTGACAGAAGTTTTTAGAGAATTATAAAGAACAACTACCCTTTTTTTTCATTAATTACTGGTTTGAAAATATCCGCCTCCCCTTACACAGGGTCTTACTATATTGCCCAAGCTGGTCTCAAATTTCTAGGTTCAAGTGGTTCACCTTCCTCAGCATCCCAAGTAGCTGGGACTAGTCACATGCCACTCTACCCTGCTTTCATTATAAAATAGAAGTGTCATTTTTAAAAAGGATATTCATAGGCATAGAGAGGTACATAATATTATTCTCTCTACATTGAAATTTTTTGTAATAAAACTTTTTAAAAGATATATATGAGATAAAGATATCTTTAGAAGAAGAAAAGCTGAAATTAACTAATTAATGGCTAAAAACCATTCATCAGTAGACACATTACTTGTCAGAACAAAGGAGAACACCTGTAAGAAGAAACAAATTCACTTTGGATCAGGAAAAATTTACCTAATCATGCAAAAACTGCCTCAATGTAGGGAACACACAAATCTTCCAATACGCAATTGAAAAACTCATATCAAAAAAATTTTAATAGTAAATGTTTTAAATTTACAGTATAACAGTTTTAAATAAGTCTTAATTTCATTTCGTCTATTAAAAAAATCCTACAATAATTTTACTAGGCTTTTCGAAGATGTCCGATACAAATTATCACCTCTAAACTCCACTATTATCAGTTTATAGCAAACTAGATTTTACTTATTTTAAGTCTTTAGGGTTCCACTAAGAATTTCTGTTATTTTCTTTTTAATTAAGCATCTACCACAGAGGGAACGCTTTCAAACTAAAATATAAGTTATGATTTAACTACAGGGGCTAAAGGCCTCCACTTTCTTCACTACTATCTGAGATCTCTGATCAATTTAGTACTTGAGAAAAAGCTACTTGGATTTATTCATACCTCTTTCTTCCTCATGTTTTTTGGCAGATGCACTTTTAGGTCTTCCTCTTCCTCGTCTGATATGATCTGAATGGCTGTTACTTCGAGACCTCTTTCTGTTTTCTAAATCTTTATTTACTGTAGAATTTATCTTCTCTCTCCTAACTCTCTCTGTTCGCCTCCTCTTGGCCTCATGCTTGTTTTCTGTATGGGTGAATAAAAGCAATAATATTATAGGGCTTAGCAAGAATTGTGTGCCCAAGTTCTCATTGTCTTCCTTTTATTTTCTAAATAGCACTAGGATAAGCTTCCTGGCATATTTTATAGAACTGCAGCATATATGTTTCCCTCAGCCACACAGAAAAAAAAGAAACAACAGAATTCAGTTTCACAAAATATATGTGTTATAAGGAATCCTAGAAGACAAACCCAATTTTTTCATTTGACTGCTTTAATTTCAGCACTTAAGTTCAAACAATTACACAGCAAACTTTGTGCACTTTTTTTTTTTTTTTTTTTTTTTTCTTCTGTTTCCAGCTAAAAATGGTGAAATATCAGGAAAGGGAAAAAAAATTCCATTCCTTTTTGTACCCTGAATTACAGAATGACATATGTT
>RJWM01005757.1:0-38287 GCA_004363535.1 Dasyprocta punctata | reverse complement strand
AAAGTTACCCATTTACTCCAAAAAAAATGTTAAGTATGACAAAAGCGTTAACAAAAAGTAAGCCCAGAATGGTGGCACATACCCATAATCCCAGTTACTCAGGAGGCTGAGGCAAAAGGATCATTAAGTTCAAAGACAGACTGGGCAACTTAGCAAGACTGTCTCAAAATAAAATTTGAAAAAGGGGATGGGGGAGGTGAGAACGTAGTTGCGTGCTAGAGCACGTGCTTAATATGCACGCGACCTTAGGTTCAATCCCCTGTACCACAAAAAAATAAAAAATAAAGACAAAACGAAAACTTGTTTTAATATACATCTGAATCAAAGCAGAGAAAAAGAATTCCCTAAAGCCTAAAAAGTCATAGTGTGAAGGAGTAAAATGAATAGGAAAATTCATATCCGGAGAACTAAAGGAAACAATGTGAAAGACTACAGTAAGCTACTATTAAAAAAAAACAGAACAGCAAATAGTAACAATTATCTCTAAATACCATACATATTCTTGGAGAATTAGTTCTAAACCTAAAATTCAACATATAGTGGATGACACAAGAACATTAATAGAAAGCTATCAAACACAACTAGGGTCTGTTAAAACACTCAGGGTCTAACTTTAAAAGATACTCACTAACCATGATAGTATTATGGACTGCTAAGTTTGGTAGAAACATAGTAGGCAGTCACACAGGGCTGGACCCTCAAGGGAGTCAGTGCAAAAGATAAGACTGCATCAGGATTGTGGCTGGAAGTGCATCTGAAGAGTAAAGTCACAATGACTAGTTTTATATACTTCCCTAAGGGATGAATGGAGGTTTGGGATTATTGCTATCACCCTTTTGAGATTTCTCATTATCTCATTATGGGTGGGGCATCCTCTCCCACCATAAAACTACTAAAACTAAATACAACACTATGAATACAGATTATTGACCAAGGTTAATGATGTCATTCATATACCCTTGCTACCATTAGATCAGTATTACCTGAGCAAATATACTTGCAACCATATTGGTTGACCATAATTTTGACACACATTGTACCCACCTCATGGTTTTGCTATAGATTCTACAGTCTCTCAGGAGCTATCTTATTCCCCATTCCTATTCCCCATTTCTTTCCTCCAATAAATTTCCCTACTCTTGCATTACATTGTTCCTTAGAATTCATTCTTTGACTTCAGGGGACACAAACTCAGAGAATTTGACATCAAGCATTTCCCCTGCATCAAGAGGACAATCTGAACATCAATTACAAACAATTAACTATAACAGACTGAAACATACTAATAAAGCATTAATCCTGCCTTTTCTTTTCTTTTCAAGATAGGGTCTCACTACCTAGTTTCGGTTGGCCTTGAACTCACTATGTAGCCCGGACTGGCCTTCAATGTGTGAGGATCCTCCTTGTCTCAAGTGTTCAAATACTGGGCCACCATGCCCATCACTTATCCTGTTTTTTCTATTTAAATTGCACTAATTTTAGGCCAAAGTACAGATGAAGGGAAGCTTTCTAGTTTACAATTATTAAAGGTAATAAATAAAAAAGATTGATAGAGAATTATTCTTCAACCTATAATGCCCTAAAAGATCTAAGCACTATACATGAACTGCTGACATCACTAAAGGAGAAATAAGCAGTCTTTATGAGCCTACTGACAGAAGTACATAATTAGTGCCTATTAAGTAGTCATGTTTTAAAAAAATCAGATAACTACTATCAATGCTTAGATCCATGCTTTCATAATATAATGGTGCCCATGGGTGTATGATGATGATCACAACAATGACTTTGACGTTGGCCATGTCAGCCAAAGTTCCTGTGACAGTGAAAGGGAGCAAGAATCAACTGATATAGACACAGGGAATGCAGACATCCTCAATTCAGATGACAAAGAAAACACCAGTGTGAGTTCATATTTCACTAGTCAAAATGTTGGAAAATGCCCACACAACCAAAAGGAATGATCCAAAAATACAGTGAAGGTCTTGGGAGGGGTGAAATGAAATAGAATGCCAGCACTGCCATTCATTGGAAACTGTAACAGATGAAATGCTATAAGATGCTGTGAAATACACAAATCTGAAATGCAAGAAAAATGTTCTATATGCGCCAGTATCCATATTCAAAACTGTATTTATTATGATACCTCGCTAGTTGAACTGAAAGCATTCAGAGATCTACTATACTTAGATTTCTTATGGTGATTGCAGGAATGTAAAATACTTATGGGTCAAAATATGGCATTAAAAAGTTATACTCTTGCAGATGCAAAGACTTATCATGTTTTCAATTTAGACATTCATCCTGGAACTCAGTCATCAGGTTTTTATTTGTATAGTAATAAACTGAATGATGTTGTGAGCACACTTGTTGCTCCTATCTCCTGAACAATTCAGAATATGACATTTGACAATTGGTTAATCAGTTTCCAATTGATGTTAATTTGCTAAAAGCACAAGTTGACCAGTGCAGGAACTGTACACAGGAACAAACCAGAAAATTCCAAATGAAACATTAAAATTTCAAAACAGAGAATTGTATAGTACAATCTTAGATTTCAGAAGGATATAACATTGGCCTCCCATATGGTAAAGAGAAACAAACTGATATGGCTGATGTGGACATTTCACCATGATGGAAATATTGATAGGAAAACCCTGACAAAGCCTTAGATGGAAACTTTCAACAAAACCAAAGATGGAGGAGATGTTTTTGATGAGTTATGCAGCAACTATGATGTCACCTGAATGCAAAGCATTGCCCAATGTTGTGTTTCACTTGATCCTAAACATGTGTAGCATAAACAGTTTCATAGTTTACAAAGAAAATAACAAGCATAAAGCATCATGGAGAAATTTTCTTAGAGGACTGGGACTGGAACTCATAAGAGATCATTTATAGCAAAGGAAAATCAAAATGTCTCTGCCCAGGGAACTATGCAAAAAACATGTGATGCACATTGGTGAGCTGCCAGGTGAACAGGCAGGTGCAGTATCACAAAGATCTACTATGACGACAGGAAAACAAATGTCAACTGTACCCTGCAAGAAACGACAGGAAAACAAAACATGGATCCTATCAGTGTAAGTTATACTTGTGTATGGAATGTACAGCTTTCATGTGTGAAGACTGCCTTGGGTTTGACAGTTGAAGGAAAGCTTATTTCTGTGGTAGACTTTTGTTTGTGTTTACACTGTAGTTTACATAGCTTTTTATTTTTGATGTTCTCTTTTAGGTTCTGTAAGCAAGTAAACAGCTGATGTGAAAATGTTGATGTCTATTCTAAGCACTCATTTTGACATTTTATTTTATTGACATCTTATTTCCTTGCTAAATGCATGTTGTACAATATAGTAGGACTCCCCTGACAAAACAGAAGAGCGGTGACAATACTGCTAATGAAAGGAAAGCTAAGCACACCAGCTGTCAGTATAGGTGAGATGTGTGCATGGAATATGCAGCTGTCATGTGTGAAGTCTACCTTGGGTGTGACAGTTGAAGCAAAGATTATATTTGTTGTAGAGGTTTATTGGTATTTTCATTGCAGTTCATATAGGAATTTATTTCTGATGCTATCTTTTAGGTTTTGTAAGCAAGTACACAGTTGATGTGAAAATTTTGAAGTGTATTCTAAATGTGCAACCCATGTTAAGAATATTTTATTGATATTTTATGTTCCTCTAATTTACACAATGTAAAATACAACCTCCTGACAAAACAGCAACCATCAAGATGTCAAGTATGTCCTGATAGCCCAGGAAAACAAAACACATGTGCTATAAGGGTAAACAAAATGTGTGTATGGAATGTGCTCTGTTGTCATGTGTGCAGCCTAGCTTGAGTGTGATAACTGAAGTAAAGATCTTTTTGTTTACAAAGTGTTACTGGTATTTTCATTGTAGTTCATACAAGAATTTATTTATGTTGTTTTTTTTTAAGACTCTGTACACCAAAAACAAGTCAATGTTCAAACTTTTGAGGCTGGGCATGGTGGTGGATGCCTGCAATCCCAGCAGTTGGGAGGCTAAGGCAGGAGGATCACTGCAAGTTTGAGGCCAGCCTGGGCGACAAAGTGAGTTCAAGGCCAACTTGAACTGCACAGTGAAACTTTGTCTCAAAAAGACCAAAAAAAAAAAAAAAACTTTTTATATAAACTTTCAACAAATATTAAAAACTCAATATTTTTGTTATTTTTTTCTTGTTTAGCACTCATTGTTTAATATAAAACTCAAAATTAATAATTCATCCATAGAAATATTCTGAAGAATAAACATGTTTCTGTGCCTTTATGATAAAATTAGTCTTTTCCTGGGGGGCTACCCATTGCTCTTAGGACAGCTTAAAATTCACCTTCTGCTCTGATCTCTTCCTTAATCTGTCCATGACTTCACATGAATGTCTCATAAATATTTCTGATGCATTAAATCAAAACTCTCAATTTCCTCTCTTGAGTATGTTTTTCCTCCAACCTTGATCATATTAGTAAACAGTATCAACCAGTTACATGAGCAGAATAATCTGTCACTTGTGACACATCTTGCTTCTTATATCATCAGATAGGTACTCCTTGCAAAATATATCCACAATCTCTTCATTTCTTTCTCCCTACAGCAATGCAGATAATATCCTAGTGAAACCACAGTCTCTACACAGCAACAATATTATTTTTTTAAAAAAATCAAATTTCCTAGATTCTTTTCATTAAGGCCATTCATTAGCTTTGGTAACGAAAAGCCTTTTGTTCACTTTACCTTACACTTAGAAAAAGGAAACTTCCCTACTGAAGACCTAATTCTCCTAATACCTGACATTCGCCTCTCTCTCCAATCTTATGTCACAATACTTTGTTCCTTACACTCCTGATACAACTTTCTTCTCATAAAACAAGTTCCTCTGTCTGGCCCCAGTCTGTATTGGTCAACCCATCTATCAAGAGCTCTCTCCCCAAAACTCTTCATGAAACAGGATTTCTTCCCTTCAGAAATCAATTAATAGGCCACTCCATCTGGATCTTCCAGCCCAACTTACTTACTATAATCTATTCCTATTTATAATGTGTTATTTGTTTATATGCTTACTATGATTTCCCCATCAATACAAGTTTTATAGAAGTTAGGACTCCATTGTTTATCTTCTTCACAGTATCTAGAACATTAACTACAGACAGTAAGTGCTGCTGTATAAATACAGACTGAGTACATCCATTTTATTACCACCTTTTTCAAAATATCACTGAGATGAGAGTCAACAAAAAGGAAAATCCAGAGCTGAAAACAAGGAAAAAATACCATAAATGAGCCAAGTTACAGAATTTAAATGAAATAGAAAGACAAGCATTCTGATTAAGAAACCAGAATAGAAGAAACTATCATCCAAAACAGGAATAAATGATGGTTCCTATAGAAGAGAGCTCTTCTTTTCAGGAGACTCCCAAAGGTACTGCCAAACCAAGACAAAAAGTAAAGGGGACCAAGCCACTGGGAAGCTATAGGACCACTGTAGAATAGCTGGACCTTTACAGAGGAACTAATAGGGGAAATAAAGCTCAGAAAATCAAGTTTCAAACCTTCTTACGATAAGAAAAAAAAAAATCAACTCCTTGCTTGAAAACACTGTAAGAGATTTCACATTTTAGCCCAGAACAAAATCTTCTGTATTTTGGCAATAATACTAATCAATGTCCTGCCCCAGGTTCCCAGAGTGCCAGGATTACAGGTATGCACCACTTTGCCTGCCTAACATTGCTTTAACATTCATCTCTCTTCTTCTCACCAAAATTAATTTTAAACTTTCAACAATTCCTTACAGTTTCTACAAATACTGTTTACACCTATATTCTGCTAAACTGTATATAGTTAACTTTTGTACTTCCCTATTCCTATACATATTGTGAAGTATAAAAATGATTAGCCTATTTCCAAAATAGAAGTTCTGATATCTACCTAGAAAAATCTATTTACCCTAACAGTTCCTGTAAGTCATAAAATGTGTTTAATGAAAGGTTTCAGTCCACTGAATTAAAAAAAGATCTTTTTTAAGTTTGATTTCATTTTTAAATGAGAAATTGCAATCTGAGCTTTAGTAATTGTTCTTTTACTTTGGGAGGCTGACACAGGAAGATTCCAAGTTCACCTCTGGGCTGGACAACTTAGCAAGATGGTATCAAAAAATTTAAAAAGGTCTGGGAATGTATCTCATTAAAAATGAGTTCAATCTCTACTGCTGCAACAAAACAAAACAAAATCTATTTTTTTTAATGTTTAATTATTGCTGGGTATGGTGGTACACACCTATAACCCCCGCACTTGGGAGGCTGTGACAGAAGGATTACCACAAGTTCAAGGCCACCCTGAATTATACAACTAGACCCTGTCTAAATAAATAAATAAATGACAGCTATTTTATTGACTACTTTTGCTACTACAATGGTTTGCCTTCAAAATCCTAGCAAATACTTCTTTGCATATCTAAACAATTAGGCTAAGTTAAATACCTACTCATAAACAACTCTAGATTCTAGGTTAGGCACATTTAAAACTTTTAACAACTACTTTAAGGTTGCTCTCCAAAAAGGCTTTGCCAAGTTATGATCTCACCAATAGTATCAGTAACCATTCTGCCATGTTCACAAAAGCACTTATAATCTTCACATCTGGAGATATAGTTCAGTGGCACAGTGCCTGCCTGGCAAGCATGAGTTTGATTCCCGGTACAAAAATAATCTTCACATCTTTGTCAGACTGTGGACAAAATTTCCTCTATAAATTCTCTAGTTTAACTTTCCTTACAATTGAGCAGTTAATGAACTAGTGATCCTAAAATTACATTGTCATTCAGCATCCCTTCATTATAAATACTCAACTAACTGAGTATAGAGGGAACATACCTCAATAGACATACACAAGTCTACATAATGAATCCATAATCAACATCATATTGAATGGGAAAAAACAAAGTGTTTCCTCTAAAATCTGGAACAAGACAAATACTTCTTCAACAGAGTACCTGAAGTCAGCAACAGCAAATAGACAAGAGAAGAAAAACAGGGGGTATTCAAGCTGGAAAGTAGGAAGTCAAATTAATCCTAAACAAAATATTATACTTTGTATACAGAAAATAATATATTTTATATACAGAAAAACCTAGACAACACCAAAAACTGTTAAAACTGATAACTTCAGTAAAGCTACCAGATACAAAATTAACATACAAAAGAATAGCATTTTTATGTACCAATAATAACCTTGCTTAAAAAGAAATCAAGAAAGCAATCCTATTCATAATACCTTAAAAAAAAAAGTTCAACAGTGGAAAGTATAAAACAATGATCAAAGAAACTGAAGAGAACACACAAAAAATGAGAACACATCCCATGTTTATGAATTGTTAAAATATGCATACCACCCAAAGTGATACAGTCAAAGCAATACCCAACAAAATACTAAATAACATTCTTCTAAATATAGAAAAAAATCATAAAATTCACTTGAAAAAGTCCCTAAATAGTCAAAGCAATCCTGAGCAAAAGGAACAAAACTAGAGACAACACCTGACTTCAAAACATACTACATAAAACTATAGTAATCAAAACAGCATGGTACTGGCAGAGACCAATGAGACACAATACAGAACCCAGAAATTAATCAACATACATACAACCAGCTAATTCTCAACAAAAGTGGTGTGAACACATATGGCAGAGAGCACAGGCTCTTCAGTAAATGTTGCTGAGAAAATTGAATGTGATTATATCAAACTAAGATGCTCTGTAAATAAAACAACAGTGTGAAAAAACCCAAAAAATGTACTAAAATATTTATGAACTGTTACCCAACAGGAAATTGATATCTGAAATATATAAGAAACTAAACAACCTAATAGCATGAAAAAAACCTGATTTTTAAAATGGTCCAAAGATCTGAACAGACATTTCATAAAAGATGACATACAAAACAGACAGCAAGTATATAAAAATACTTAATAACACAAATCATCAGGAAAATGTAAATCAAAATTACAGAGACATCATCTTACCCCAGGTAGAATGGCTAGTATCAAAAAGACCCCCCCCCAAAAAAAAAAAGAAAAAAAAAAAAGGGAAGAAAGAAAATGCTAGTGAGTCTGGACAGAAAGGGGAATTCTTGGCCAGGGGTTTAGCTCAGGGGCACAAGGGCCTGCCTGGCAAGCACAAGGTCATAAGTTAGATTCTGGTACCAGAGAAAAAGAAAAGAAAAAGAAAAAAAAAAGGGAATTCTTATATTCTTATATATTGTTGGTGGGAATGTAAATTAGTACAGCTACTATGGAACACAGTATGGAGGTTCCTCAAAAAACAAAACAAAACAGAAATAGTACTACCACATATGCTCCAGCAACCCCACAAGTGGCTATATATCCTCAGGAAATGAAACCAATATACCAAAGAAATACATGCATGCCCATGTTTATTAATGCATTATTCACAATAATGAATATCTACATATTTGAATCAATTTAACTGAGTTCCTCAGTGGGTGTATCAGGTAATATGCTTTGTACCCCCAAGTCCTCATGTACTTTTGATGGGGCTGAGTCTGATGCTTGTGGTCAGTTTGTTGTTTAGCGCCAGGATTAATGACGTGACTGCTACACCCGCCCAGGGGTGGAGCTGAGATACAGTGTAAGGGAAGGCGGGTCTTCCTCTTGTTTGCTTCCTCTCTCTCTTCTCTCTCTCGCCAACGCACCTTGCAGCTTGCAGCCGCCATGAATGGTAGTCCCGTCACCCCATGCCGCCTTGGAGCCAACTTTATGGACTGAAACTCCCGAGAAACTGTAAGAATAAACCTTTCCTTCCCTAATTTTGGGCGTCAGGTATTTTGTCTCAGCAACGAGCAAAAAGTAACTAAGACAGTGGGTAAATGTGTAAAGCAAATAAGGTATATATAAAGGGTAGAACATAATTGAATCATTAAAAAGAAGCAAATCCTGTCACCTGTAGCAACATGGATGGAAATGGAGGACATCATGTTAAATGAAGAAAGCCAAAGATAGTATTACAGGGCTGGGGATATAGCTCAGCGGCATAAGCACCTGCTTGGCCAGTGCAAAGCCCTGAGTTCGATCCCCAGTACAAAAAAAAAAATTACATGTTCTCACTCATGTGAAAGATAAAATGTCAATGAAAGAGAGTAAAGTAGTAGCCACCACAGACTAGAAAGTGTAGGATGGAAGAGGGGTTAGATAAAATAATATTTAGATGGAAGGAATTAATCCTAGTGTTCTACACCACAGTAGCACAGTTATAGCCTACATACAATAAGTTATGAGTATTTAAAAATAGCACGTTTGAAGATTCCCAACATATGGAAGTGATACATATCTGAGGAATTGCTAACTGTTCTGATTTGTTATTATACACTACACACATGTATTAAATTAACATACTCCACACTTCATAAGTATATACAAATATTATGTTGATTAAATTTTTAAAAATTTTACTTTTTAAATTTCTCAATATTAGTTACCCAAAATAATCTTAAAGAAATTTAAGGGTTGAGGATATAGCTCAGCAGCACCGCACCTGTCTGACAAGTATGAGGTCATGAGTTTAATTCCCAGTACCAAAAAAAAGTAAAATAAAAAAACCAAAACAAACAAAAGGGTGGGGATACAGCTCAGCGGCACAGCATCTGCCTGGCAAGCACGAGGTCGTGAATTCAATTCCGGGTACCAAAAACAAAACAAAACAAAACAAAAAAGATTTGAGCTGGGGATTTAGCTCAGTGGTATAGCGCCAGCTTGGCAAGTGTGAGTCCTGATTTCCATTCCTGGTACCCATTCACCAAAAAAAAAAAAAAAAGAAAGAAACAGGCATGGTGAGGTGGTACATGCTCATAATCCCAGCACTTGTAAGGCTGAGATGGGAGGATCACTGTGAGTGTGAGACCAGCCTGGGCTACACAGTGAGTTCAACCCAGTCTGAACTGCACAGTGACATCTTGCCTTAAAATAAAAAGAAATTTAATTGTAAATTAAATCCAGGGACAGTTTCTCCTTGCATTTTACAAACAAAATCCATGTGACTCTGGTTCACAAACCCTACATAATCTGGCCTCTGCCTATTCCTCTGAACTCATTTTCCACTTTCTGTTCTGTCTGCAATGAAACCGCACTGGTCTTTTTGTTCCTAAAACATCTGAAATTTTAGCCTTAGAACTTTTGCAACTGCTATTTCCATTTGCCAAGAATATTCTTCTCCTTGATTTTACCAGTGCTAGCCTGTTCTTCCTATTGAGTCAGTTTAATGCCACCTCCAAGAGACTACCATTCAAAAGTAGCTTGCCAGTCACCATTAGGAAGGCACGCCCTTTTAATTTCCTACAAAGCATGTATTACAAGGTGACATTTTGTTTATTTGTTCACTGTCTCCACAAGAATGTAAGCTCCATGATAGCAGTCAATCACCTTCACAGTAGATTCACTGCTTTATGTCTAAAACTCAAGAGTACCTAGATACTCAAAATCGATATTTCCTTAAGATCATTATATAGCCGGGCGTGGTGGCGCACGCCTTTAATCCCAGCACTCGGGAGGCTGAGGTAGGCGGAGCGTTGTGAGTTCGAGGCCGGCTTGGGCTACATAGTGCGACCCTGCCTCAAAAAACCAGGGCCGGGAGTTTGGCTCAGCGGCTTATGCGCCTGTCAGGCAGGCGTGAGGTTGTGAGCTCGATCCCCGGTGCCACAAAAAAAAAAAAAAAAAAAAAAAAAAAAAAGTTCTGATGTTATCAAAGAATAGGAAACAAAATGTTATTTTTAAATAAATATAGCTATTAAATGAACCCAATTCATCTACATTAATAGAAAAACAACAAATTCAAAATTACTTTTAGATATTCTCAGAGAATTTTGAAAACAACTAATGAAAAAAAATCACATTCATATCAAAACTAAGTTACATTTTCCAGTCACTAGTTAAAAATAAAAAACACAAACATTTTAATGTTATTGTAAATTTAATATCGGAGAAAAAAAGTATCCATCAATAGGTGAATGGATAAACAAATTGTGATATATTCACACAAAGAATATTACAAAGCAATAAAAAAGAAATGAACTCTTCTTGATATATAACATAGCTAAGTCTTAAATAATTATGCTCAAAGCAGCCAGCCCCTCTCAGAAAACTACTGTATATACTATATGATTTCATTTAAATAAATAGTGAAAGGAAACAGCGAGGATTACTTGCGGTGGGGCTATTACAAGGAAGGGATTACAAAGGGAAACTAGGAAACTTTTCAGAATGATAAACGTTCACCACATCAACTATGGTGACAGCTTGACTGGTCTGTACTTCTGTCGAAACTCATCGAAGTGTTTATTTTAGTTTAATTTAGGGAATGAGGCTGTAGTTCAATGGTACAGTGCTTGCCTAGCATTCGTGAGGCCCTGGGTTTCATCTCCTGCACTGCAAAAGTAAATAAATATTCATATTTATTTATTTAATTTAAAAGTAAATAAAACTTTCTAAAGGACTAATTAATAACTGACATTGAGTAAATCAGACATGTTTAATATTCTTTTGGGTCTTGGGAATTGAACCAAGAGCCTTATACATATTAGGTAAGCACTCTACCACACAGCTATATGCCCAGCTGCTTTTATGTTTTTATTCTAGATAGGGTCTCACTATGCTTCTGAGGCTGGTCTCAAATTTGACATCCTCCTGCCTCAGTCCCCTAAGTAGCTTAGATTACAAGCATGTGCCACCAAGCCCGGTTTAACTAAGTAATTTAATTTTAATAAAACTTATAACAAATACATAAAAATAAAATTTTAAATGTTACAAACCTTATCAGCATTATAAACTTATTCCTAATGGCCATGTTGTCTTTTGTATTTTCAATAGTACTGATAGAACCCAGGGCCTCAAACATGCTAGACAGGTGCTCTAGCACTCACTGAGATACATCCCCAACTCTTTGATAGGTAAGATTTTAATTTTTAACTTCAACAACAACAAGAAATGTAAATAGTAAATTCATAAAATCTCTACATCAAAAAAACTAGAGATTGTTACATTTTCACAATTACCTGTAGAAGATGGTGATTTCTCTGAGTGTTTTGCATTTAAAAGTTTTCTGCTAATAAATATGTAACCACAGGGACATGATTTACATGCAACAGGAACCTGTAGGAAAAAAGAAAAAAATTACTTTTTATATTGCTAAATTTCTCAGTGTTTAGTTTCCTCAAATGAATTTTAAATTACTTGAAGTAGGAATCACTGACTCATTTAAACTCAAATCCTAACTACAAATTATATGAGACAGATGGGTATCATGTCACACAGACTTAAATCTTAGTGCTTCCAATATCATAAACACTGTACTATACCATACTATAGCAGTACCATAAGCAGTAAATGCATGATAGAAGTGCAAATGTAAGAGACCAACAAAAAATCTTAAAAGGGTCAATGCCAAGGGATGTATGTAAGAAAAAAAGGTAGGCGCTGGGGATTTAGCTCAGCGGCACTGCCTGGCAAGTGCGAGGTCATGAGTTCAATTCCTGGTTATCCCCCACCCAAAAAAAAAAAAGAAAAAGAAAAAGAAAAAAAGGTAGCACTTCTACTGGGTGTGGTGGTCTATGCCTGTAATTCCAACACTCAAAAGGCTGAGGCATGAGAATTACCACAAATTCAAGCATAAGCAACATATTTTGAGATTCTGTTTAAAAAAAAAAAGAAGAAGAAAAAGCAGCATTTCCTAAAATGTTAGTTTGAGACATAGAGTAAATTGGATAAGGGGGAGTTAATCACAAGATTATCAGGGACCAACTACAACATTAAAACAGTGAGAATGAAAATAGAGGAAAGGTACATTTGTCACGAGTTTCAAAGACAGGAAAAACAAGATTCAGGTCAAAACTTACTAGATGTGATAAAATGAGATGAACCAAAAATAACTCAGGGTTCCAACATGAGACAGGAAGATGCCAATTACCCTTGAAAAAATGAATAGTTTTCAACAACCAATCTGAGGGTCACAAATATACTATAAACCAAAAAGAATGTAGGGGCTGAGATGTAGGAATTTATTTATAGTCCAATTCCCAGAAAAGATCTTGGACAAAACATCTAAATCCTGCAGGTTTCTGTTTCCAAACCTGCATATTTTTAGACAAATGTTACTAAAAATCACTGAAAATTTTTAATTTGTCCCCATAATTGTTTCACCTATTATTAACGTTAATGATCCCTGAAATCAAGACATTTCATCAAAAATCAGGTTAATCTTAATTAAAAAATCTCAGAACACTGCAATTCTTTTCATAAGATAAATTTCACTTGCCAGTTATGCTAAAATTATAACTATAAAGCTTGTAATCCATGTATGAACAGAATGCTTCAATTCTAAATATATTCTATCTAATGAAGCTAAACTGAAATTCTGGCAGAAGAGATCTTTTTCTTCATGTAAAAATACTGAATAAAGGATCCCCAATTTGCATTTAAGAGCTATTAACAATGAATACTATAAAAGGTACATCTAACAGCTTGATTTATTAAAAATGTGGTAACACTTTAAACCATGGTGTAAATGAGTTCTCCATAATTTGGTTATTTTAGAGCGTTTTAAAAATCATTTCAATAGTGTAAAAGCTGCCTAAAGTAGATGTTCATCATTTTTTAAATTTCCTATCTTTATAGAAACAAAGCTCAAAGATAGTGATTTATTTCCTTTACCTTTAAACATATCATAATGGCAACCACAATTAACTACTTTAATGCTATCCAAAACACACAGAAGCATGATGTTCTTAATCAACAGCTCCTTTGCTAATCAGCAAGCCATTTTCTTGTAGCCGTTAGAACCCAATAAAATGACTTTTAGCTACAACTAACAGACAGTACTACAGTTAGATGAGAAATGTACAGTTGAATTTGGAATCCAGATGTACCAATTCAACTGACAGGGTGATTTTCATGCCTTAATATGTACTCCAAAAACCTGTGCCTGAGCTAGTTCATTCTGAAGTCCTACTTATTTTTATTTTTCTTAATTTTTTTGTTTTAAGAGAGTCTCACTCTATAATTCAAGTTGGCTTTGAATTTACTACATAGTCCAGGCTAGCCTCAAACTTGCAGCCATCCCCCTGCCTCAGCCTCCCAAGTGCTGGGATTACCTATGCGTTTCACCACACCTGGCTCTACATTCCTGTTTATAAATGGAAAATCCCACCCAACCCTTGCCCCAGAAAGAAAAAACAACAAAAAACAAAAAACAACAACAACAAAAAAACCACAATCCAGATCCTGTATACAGTATGACAAAATAGACTGGACAACTTAGACAGGACAACAGTAATCTCATTAAATTAATTATACAATAGTATAATTTGGATTTAATTCAAACACCCTAATCTTCCTTTAAATTTCAACTGGTAGGAGTCAGTCGTGGTGGTACATGCCTGCAATCCCAGCACTCTCGGAGGCTGAGGCAGGAGGATCACAAGTTCCAATTCACCCTGGGCAAATCAGCAATTTAGTGAGAACCTGTGTCAAAGACTGAAAGAGGCTAGGAGTGTAGCCAGTGCAAAGCCCCTAGGTTCCATTCTCAACACACACACACACACACACACACACACAATTGAACACTGAAGTCAATGAGGAGAGTTTTAATGCTATGTTTTTAGAATCTTAAAATGAAAAAATAATTGAAATTATTATTTACTTCCTGATAATATACCTAGGGTGTTTTCATGTTTTAAAAGTTCTTAAAACGCTGCAAAAGAAATGTTCCTTGTCTGATACTGTTTCACTATATTGTTTAAAAAGCTTCAAGATAATCATATTAGAGAGAACTCATTTACAGTAGTTCTTCCTTATCCAATTTTATTTTCCGAGGTTTCAGTTATTCAAAAGGTCAAGGATTAACACACTGTAATAAGACATTCTGAGAGCAACTGAGAAAAATGACATTCACATAATATAATTACTGTATGTTATCAGTTATTCATCTCATATCAGCTGATTTATAAACTAAATTTTATCGCAGGTATGTATATATTAGAAAAAAACACAGACAGGGCTTACTACTGAGGTTTCAGGCATCCACTGGGGGTCTTGGAAGGGACTCCCCTACAAACAAGGGGAGACTACTGCACATTCTTTACTAGAGCCAAAGCTATCCACAGTAGACACACTTGCAATATGCCACATACGATTTCCTATCAAAAAAAAGAAGTTGCTCAAATTAAGGCAAAAACAAATATACACAAAAGATACCAAAAAACTAACAAGAACTGTGTAATGGAAATTTTGAGTGCTCAGTGCATGTGAGAC
The DNA here is from genome assembly GCA_004363535.1 of Dasyprocta punctata. NCBI lineage: Eukaryota > Metazoa > Chordata > Mammalia > Rodentia > Dasyproctidae > Dasyprocta > Dasyprocta punctata. The sequence continues at coordinate 22,960 of RJWM01005757.1, read as the reverse complement.
CTCTTGAGAATAAAAAGCACTGTGCTTAGCTGTTTCAAATCTATACTGCACTTTTAATAGAAGACTGAAAAGGAGCTGTTATAAACCAGCTCATTCCTGTTCTCTGTACCTTGGTTTTAAACTTAGAGGATATACAACTGCAGAAATCATCTCAAACTTTTAAACATTTTGCATTTATGTTTATAAACTCCACCTAAAGTCTAATTTAGAATCACAGCAATGTTCTAACACACTGTTTAGAAAATTATACTTTTTTCTAGTTTATAATTAAAAGTAGCTTTCAAATAAAAAGCTAAAATTTACCTATGACCTTTTTGGCTTTGGATTTATTTTAATCTTTAATTTTTATTAGTACATATTTGCAATACATAATGATTACATTCACTGTGGGGAACTGGTACATGTACATAACACATCTTGAGGGTTGCTTTTTTTGAGACAGGATCTTGCTTCTACAGTTCAGACTGGCCTATGTAGCCCAGGCTGGCCTCAAATTTGGGGCAATCCTTCTTCCTCAGCCTGCCCAGGGCTGGGATTATAGTTATGTGCCACCAAACCCAGCTAACCTATGACTTTCTTCAATTACTTTCATGAAAAGAAAAATTTCCTAGTAATCAAAAGTTTTCATTTGTCATTTTATATATTGAATAAAGGACAAATCAACATATTAAATTATGTACTACACTGGAACTGACTGAATTGCATCCCACAAAAAAATTCATCTACTGAACACATAAACCATACCCTCTTGGGATGGGTATTTGGAGATGAGTGTCTTTTTAAAGAGATCATTACGTTTACAAGAGGTCATAAGGTGGGACCCTCACAATGAGATTAATCTTGTAAGAGACAAGAGAGAACTTGCCCTCTGTTCTTGCCACATGGGGAAACTCAGAAAACAGGCAATCTCTCACTATGATCTTGGACTTCCAACCTCCAAAACTGTGAGAAAATAAATTTCTACAGCTTTGGCCACCCAGTCTACAGTATTTTCCTATGGCAGCCTGAGCAAACCAAGATAGAGTTGACTTTATACAAAAGAATGTATGTGTACATGTGTTGGCATTGCAAAATTAACGTGATCTTTCCAAATAAATACTGTCATGTTTTGTGAAATAGTTTTAGGGGTTCCTACAAGTTTATGCTCTTTTTTTAAACAGGATATTAAAAACAGATTTTTCTTGAAAGATTGCTGTATGCCAAGTAAAATAAGAATAGGATTTGCAATTACTTATGCCCAACAGAAACTCGAATGCACACCCTGTAAACTCTATATTTTTGAACAATTAACTGGGATAAGTAAAAATGACTTAAAAATAATCTGCCAACAGCCGTACAACAACAAATCCAATTTTGTGAGAATTTAACAACTTTGGTTTAATGGTAAGAATGAAAGTAACTCTTTGGAAAAGATGACTAAACTGTTTTTATACCACGTACTGGTAGAGTTCAATAAACCATCTTGCACAACCATTCTCTGTCAGCATACCACTGCTTATAAATAACACTGAAACATGTAACACGTTTTGTCACAAGATTTGATCAACCTCAAGACTGCTTCTTGAAGAATGCATTAAACTGGGCATATTGTCTTAAAAGTCAGTGTCTCCAGCCATTTCAAATTATTCTTCATGAAGGAAAAAGGGGGGGTGGGAAGTAGTCATTTTGAAAAACTCTACTCAGAGGAAAAGGAAAAAAACACACCCTGATCTAGATGAAATGAAAGCCTTACGAAAGATTTTAACTCAGCTAATTTTAACTAACTATCAGAATGTAAGGCAGAGAAATATGTCTATTCTAGTAGAGAAGGAAGCATGCTCTAAAAGTAGGAAAGAAGAGACTTTGTTTTGTAAATGACAGGTATGATAGGAATCAGTTCAGATTCAGGAAATCATATAAATACATGTTTTAAAAGACGTGGAGACAGACACGCCAAATTTTTAACAGAAAAGGCCCTGGCGAGTGGGATGAGGTGCGCCCAGAAGGGTTTCAGCGTGGACGCTACTCAGGTTCCATTAAAAACAATGCAAATAAGCACGCGCGAGTGCATGACATAGAAAATACCACAAACACACTGAAAGGAAAAGAATAGCCCCAAATTCGCCGCAACTCAACGCCCTGGTACGCGGCCCTTCCTCCCGGGCAGGGCGGCCGCCCGTACCTCTGCCCGGGACAAAGCGACCGAGACAGACGGGGCTCCGCGGCGCGGCGCGGGCTACACCCGCACGTGGGTTCGCTCTGCGCGGGCGACAGCGGGAGCCGAGCGCTCGAACCTGACTCTGCTCAGCTCGGCTCGGCCCGGCCCGCCCGGTCCGGTCTGCCCGCGCCCGCGCCCGCGCCCACCTGTTGGTCGCACTCGGGGCAGGACTTGGTGGCCATTTTCACTTTCTTGGCTCGCGTCGCGGACATGCTCCTCTCCTCGGGCAGCCTGGCCCGACTCCTCCCCGCGCCCTGCGGCGCCGGGCCTCCACCAGGCCCGGCCTTCCTAGTCCAGTCTCGCTCCCTCAGACGGGTCGAAGCTGGGCGCTGCGCGTGCGCGAGTTCACAAACCTGCGTGCCGGGGGGCGGGGCGGCGAGGGCCGGCTCCTCAGACTGCGGCGCGCGCACAGAGGCGCAGCCCGCGCCCCGACCCCGCCGTGGAGCGCGCCCGCGACTCACACGAGGAGAGGGTCTACGGTGCCCCGCAACGGCCACACCCCCCTCCCACGCCAGGCGGCTGCGGGCAGCGCGGGGTGGGCGGGGCCCTGGAGTGACAGACGTGGACTCCGACCAACGAATGTGCAGATAGGGCGGGCCGTGGCCCAGGCGCGCCCCCTGCCGTAACGCAGGGGTGGGAGAAACAGGAGGTGGGAGGAGGCGGTGACTGGGAAGTCTTTCGCGCAGGTCTCGGTTTTTAGTACGTTTTGGTAAATATCAGCGAGGAATCATAGTGGGCATTTAATGAGCGTGCGCTTTTCCTTAGCCCTGGATTTGGCGGGGCAGGATGTAGAATTTTGAAGACCAATTCAGCCTGACACATCTGAGTGTCGAAATGCTTGCCTCAAGGAACAGGCAGTTTAAGTGGTGTAGCTAGCCTAACACGAACAAAGCAGGGCCTTGTGGTTATTGGGAGTGCAAGTGGGTTAACTCATCAACCTAGACCTTGACCTACCAATCTCACCTTGAGGAATTCGAAGAAATATTCTCCATCTGGACCCTCAAATGATGCCCTTTGTAACACTGCTTGTCAGAACAATAGCAGTCAGTACACGAAGCTCAGGGTGGAGTTGAGACTGGGAGAGGGAGACAGATCCACTTCTGCAAAGCCTTCAGTACCACGGAAGACAATCTGGGCTTCACCCTGAGGGCAAAGGGGCAATAAGGGTTTTTAATTGGGAGTGAGGCAAGTTTAGGCTTGAAGTTGAGAATGATTGGTCCAGCAATTGACTCAGGCCTCAGACCTGAGGCAGTGTGGGGAGAAGGGACTGTAGGGAAGAATAGGGACCCTATGGAAAGAATGTGAAAGTCATACTGTTTGGGTTTTCTGGGGCAATAGAGAAGCAAAAGGAAAGAGAAAGTGACCTTTATTGAGGATGTGGAGAGGAGCCCACAAACTCGTGGGGTTGGGCATTCTCCTCTGCCAGAGAAAATCATGGCAGAAGGTTTTAGGACATCTGAACAGAAGCAGGGCTTGGGCGGGCATTGATGATGCACAAGGAACTAGTTGGAACTTTCTTCACGCGCATGGGAAAGGATATAGGAGGCTGTAATCACGGCTGAAGGGGAAAGAGAAGAACATGGTCTTCACTTTAGTCTTCTGCCACATTAGACCACTGACATAATATCCAGTAATTTATACTAGGGCAAAAACCTTTCGTTCCCATCTTTGTTTTATTAGGAGAGGGCGCTGAGTCTCTCCAACTGCTTCCTACTGGATGGGGGCATTGTGTTGGGGGTCAGAAAGGTTGATGGGATGACAGTTGATGCCCATGTAGAAGCTGGTACAGGTGTTTCAGCCCAGACAAGGACTTTATCGTTGTTGAATGCTTGCATCCTAGATTGGAGAAATAAAAGGGCAAGGTGCTATGAGGAGGCAGGTCAATATCATAATTAAAGGACCAGGAGAGGTAGAAGGAAAGGTGTCGGTGATTTGAATGTGTCGTTACACAAGGACCATGGCGAAGAAGAATATCCATAGTTTAACTAACAGATTGGCAAATTAATCCATTTTGGTTAGGTTTTCCCTTTTCCCAGGTTTGGGCATAAGGTCTAAGTTGATAGTAGGGAATCTGAAAAATGAGCGAGGAGTTGGGAGGGGTGAAGTTACAGAAGGCAATTATTCCCCCATTTGAAAGGGTAAAAGTAAAAGTGTAGGTAGGACTTGTCTTTGGTGCAGAGGTTGAGCTGGAGAGAATGGGAAGCATGAAAAATGTAAAACCTGACAGTTGAATCATGTTTGGGAAATTATAGACTAGGGGTTGGGGAGAGCTGTGACTATGTCACTGTAAATGAGATGAGAGCCCAGACCCAGTGGAGTCTCATGCTTAACTAAACAGCTGAGGGTGAAGAGAACTAAGATAGCTGTTAGGTAGAACAGTATAAGAGCGATTTTACATATAAAGTGGAAGTCTTTAGGACTTGAAAACATGAAAAGCCACATTAAGAAGGTTTCCTTGTGGGGTTTGAGGGCCAAGTTTAGCCTTTTGTAGTTTTGCACGAATGTCAGGGGCAGACTGAGGAATAAAATAAGAGTTAATAAGAATTATCTCTATAGAATGTTAACAAAGTTACGTATTTTACACAGAATATTAGAAATCAAAACCATACCTAATATTGTAGCATGACAATCATGATGACATGAGATACTCCCTTTTTTGGTTAATTATCTCTATCTAATATAAAAGAAGCTTTTATTTAACTTGTCCTTTAATAGGATATCATTGAAGAAATTTGTGACATTGTTTGGTGTGCTCAATATTTAAGCATCTCTAAGTACAGTGGCACATGTATAACATATACAGTATGTAAATTTTTTTAAAAAAATTATTGTTTGACTGGTGACTTCATGTTGGTTTGACTTGAATCTCCTGGCTGGAGCACAAGAAAAAGGCAGATGTCTGTATACCATAAGATCAGCAATAATGAATTGTCTTAGCCATATGAAACCTTTGTATTAGCATCTTTAAATCAAGAACTTTAATGTATTGTTATAACTTTAGTTGGAGTATCTCCTATAAAGCTATTGAGATTATTGGGGCCTCTGATTAATGAATAAGAACTGGTTAAATGTTATCAGGCAGCCACTTTCTTATTCATCAACTGAAGTCCTGTCCAACAATCTCTCTCCACCCCAAAGGATTTTGTTTAACCAATTTTAGCATCATTTTGAACAGTTGTAACCCAAATAAACCTTGATTAAATGATCTGAAAATGAAAAAGAAAAAGGAAAAGAGAAAAGATTGTTGAGCTTAAATAAAAAGGAACAGCTGTTTGTGGAAATGACATATAAAGAAACATATAGATAATCTGTACAGATTGGACATGGAAACATAGAGTTTAACAGACAAATACCTTACACAATCAGAGTGCACTCAAATATATTTGGTCAATTTGAACTATAAGTTTTATAGTTTTTTCATGTGTAAGTATAAATGGACTAGTGAGAAACTTTTTGTAGGTCAATTAACAGAGATCTTTTGAAATAAGGATAGCAGACTCAGGGTCATTTTTAGTAGTATTTGTTTGATGTCTATGATTGGCTTTTTTTTTTCAGCTGTTGCCATAATTGAGCCTGCTTTTGTGAGCTGAGGGCGGTGTGTAGAATCACATAAACATCCTTGAAATGTAAATCATAATAATTATTTATAAATTTGAACTCTCTAATATAAGTTTATGGGTCAACAGAAAAGGAACCTAGATCAAGAACTTATGTGTGAAGGTGGGACAAGATGGCGGAATGCTAAATAGTAGGGTAAGTGGCGTCCCTGAAAGATACTGTCCAGATGCTGTAATATAGCAACATGGGGAAGACAAGAAAGATGGGAGGTGGGTCCTCTGGATCCAGGAAGATTCTAAAGCAAGAATTGAAGCCCACAGAAAGAGTAAAAAGAAACACTCAAACAAAGAAGGCGGTGGTTGGTGGCGCCCTTGCCCAGAGCCAGTCCCACTCTATGAAAGCAGGTGCTGGAACCTGGGGACACACGATCAAAGTGCTGCAGCCATGGCAGCAGTGGCAACCCTGGAGGCCTCTGCCCAGAGAGGCAGCATTAGGGGAGAGTGGCAGTGGACAGGGGGAGCAGACCTGGAGGACTAAACTGGCTGACAGTCAGTACAGCAAATCCCAATCTCCTGCAAGGGAGAGCAAGGGACTGGCAGCCATTTTGGGGCAGGAGCCACTCCTAGTTGGGCACAGTCCCATGGAAATTGCTCCAACTGAGCCCCGGAGGGTCCTGGCAGGTGACTGGCTCAGTCTGGAGACCACGGCTCCACACGTGCCCTAGGGGTGATAGTGGAAGATTTGCAGATAACCAACCCAGGTTCCCAGGCAGTGGCCCCTCCACCACGCACTGTGCCAGAGATTGGGGAGCCGAGGTGGACTGGGGAAAGGAAGCAGACAGTGCTGTAACAGTGCACCCAGTGGTAACCATCAGACATCCACAATCAACACTGGCTAGAAGAACCAGTCTAACCTCAGAGAAATTACAGACAACATGAGGAATACCAAGCTCTCTGGTACATATTTGTCCAGAACAACCCAGGAATATGTCAAGACAGAGAAGCAAAAGACAGTCTCTGGCTTCTAATCCAAGCAGAACAAATCCAGGAGAAGCAAATGCAGAAGAGGTCGGGAGTCCCACAACTAAAGTCTCTGAGGTGATGACAACTGAAGTAAAAAAAAAGAACTTCATGAGGCTATAAAAGAAATTAGAACAGAAATACTAACTCAACTAAAAGAAGAAATGAAAAACATAACAAAAGAATTGCTAGGCATCTCTAAAGAGGACATAGATGAAAATGGAGCATAGGAAAATGAGGGAAACCTGGAATGAACAATACAAAATAGATTTAGAATACATGAAATAGATTTAAAGAGATTACCAGGAAATCAAAAACTCCAATGAAAGTTGGCAAAACCACCTGAAGGAAACCAAAGATAGACTTTCAACCCTTGAAGACAGGTTTGCAGCTTATGATCGTGAAAGGAAAGATCTCTTAAAACTAACAAGAAACCTGGAAGTAACAATTCAATGCCTGCAAGGCAACCCAAAGAAACATAATGTAAGAATAAAAGGTGTGAGTGAAAAAGTAGGGGACAATACAAATCAAATTAAAAGCCTATTTACAGAAATAATTTCAGAAAACTTTCCAAGCATGGGAACAGGAAGAGACTTTCAGACAAGTGAAGCATATAGAACTCCAGCTAAACATAACCAAAATATACCTACACCCAGACATATAATAGTCAAGATCCCAGAAATTCAACACAAAAACAGAATATTAAAAGCTATTAGAGAAAAATAAAAAGATCACTTACAAAGAAAAACCCATCAGAATCATGACAGACTTCTCAACACAAACCACCAGGTCAAGAAGAGCTTGGAGTGAAGTATTTCAAGCCCTGGAAGAAAACAGCTTCCAACCCAGATTGATGTGCCCCACAAAACTATCTTTCAAAATCAATGGAGAAACAAGATACTTCCACAACAAAGAACAATTAAAGGAATTTATGACAACCAAGCCAACCCTACAAAGAATGTTAAAGGACATTTTAGAGAGAGATAAAAAAAGTCCACAGCTCTAGAAATAGCAGCAGAGGGATATCACTGAGTGGGGCAGACAATTGAATAATCCATCATCAGGATTTGAGTCCAGTATTACTTTCAATGAGCTGTTTAGTTTGATCTTATTCTATCTTGACCTGCCTAATTTTATTATATATGATGACATAGACAGCTATTTCAAAGATAACAAAATATATTAGGGTAGCCTTTATTGATATTTGATCACCTTATTTTGAAACCCTGAATTGCTTTCATTGTTCTGTTTTGAGGAATTTTAACCTATTTTGGTTTGTTTGATTGTATTATAATAGATGATATAGGCAACTGCTTAGAAGATAATATGAGTCATTATAGAAATCAAAATTGTATTACTATGTATTGCTTCCATTGTTTTATTTTTTATTGGTTTTATTCTGTACTATTTTGTTTGATTGTATTAGGCTGAATGGTATGGACAGTTATTTCAAAGATAACAAGAGGTATTAAAAGGGGAAAGGAGGGAAGAAGGAAGGGAAAAGGAAAAAGACATAGATTTGTATGTGGGTATACATAAGATGGTTAAAATGACTATACTACTAAATACATTAACTGGTGAGAGAGAATAGTTGATACTCATGTGATTAGATCAATTTTACATGTCTATATCTGTCAATGTGAGCAACCCCTTTGAAGGTAACGATATACAATGTTGTAACCACTGTCAAATTCCAATCATCTCATTTTGTAAACCTATAATGTTATTGTATTGGATTTGTTGTTGTTGTTTGTTGGTCCCTTTTGCTTTTTGTTTCTCTTTTCTGTGACCATTGTTTTATTTTTTATTGCTTTTATTCTGAACTATTTTGTTTGATTATATTAGGCCTGATGATATGGGCAGTTATTTTAAAGACAACAAGAGGTATTCTAAGGGAAAAGGAGGAAAGAAGGAAGGGAAAAGGAAAAAGACATAAATTTATATATAAGTATACGTAAGATAGTTAAGATGACTATACTACTACATGCATTAGCTATTGAAAAAGAAATTAATACTCATATGATTAGATCAATTTTACATGTCTATATCTGTTAATCTGAACAACCCCTTCGAAGGTAATGATATGCAATATTACAACTACTGTCAAATTCCAATCAGCTCATTTCATAAATCTATAATGTTATTGTATTGGATTTGTTGTTGTTTGTTTGCCTCTTTTGCTTTTTGTTTCTCTTTTCTGTGTCCATTTTCTCTTAAATTAAAAAAAAACAGAAAAGAAACCTAATTTTTGGTTAATCTGAGATAGGTCAACAAGGGAAAAAGGAACATGAATACGAACTAGTCCCTTGGGACCAGCCTGTTCCCAAAGGTGGAATAGGGATTGAGGCTGAGAAGGCTATGGGGTCAGAGGTGTATATGGTTACCAAGCAGCCAACTGCCCAGCAGGTATCTGTGGGCAGTTACAGGGTGATCAACCATAAGATGGCTGCTCATCACCATGTGATAGGGAAGCACAAGATGGTTACTGGTTACCATGAGACCCACAACAAGATGGCTGCTCCTGGTGACATGGTGAGGGAGCACAAGATGGTGACTGGTCATCATGCAACAAGTTGGCTGCTGCTGAACACATGATGAGGGACCACAAGATGGCAGCCATTTACCCTGTGACCTGTCACAAGATGGCAGTGAACTGTCACATGATGGAGGACTGCAAGATGGCAGCGATCCTCCATGTGAGCTGCAGCAAGATGGCTGCTGAGGACCATGTGGTATGGTATTGCAAGATGGCGGTTGAATACCATGTGGTTTGCTAGGTGGGTGACAGACCCGAGTTTGAGTGTGGTGAGCCAGCAGAGAGAATGGCAATGCAGGAGCAGAGGAGAAAGAAGAGGGGCCATCCAATAGGATAGATGGCTCAGGTTGAGGGGATTGGGGAGTCTGTGATTGGGGATAGGAAGTAAGGGAAGAGCTAGAGGCCACTGGGGGTGAGGAAAGGGGAGAGGATGAAGCAGGGGGCTCAGAAACCTCTGGTAGAGAAGGCTGAGGGGTTTAGGCTTGGGGATGTGGGGGAGGGTGAGTAGAGACAGGAGGCAGAATCATCTAAGGTGTTTGGTGGGGAGGAAAGGAGAGGTCCTGTTGGAGTAGAGTGAGCCAGAAGTACTTGGGCCACCATATATGACTGAAAGAGAGACACGTCCTCAGAGTGAAAAAGGCCTGGACATAAGGGATTTCTAACCACTTGCCATTGCCTTAACAAAAGTTATATAAATAAAACATCAGCTTTTTTACTTTTATGGCCTTCCTGAGGCCAAGGGCACCAAGGTTACAACCAGGCAACCCACAGGTGTATTTTTTGGAGGACAGGAAATAGTATTCCCCATAGTGACTGAATTAGAGGTGAGCCAAGAGAACAGCTCTGCCTCAGGACATGAGAACTTTAGCCCTGCCCAAGGAACATGAGTGCTGTCCTGGGTCACACTTATCAAAAGAAGTTGTCACCTATTTTGAGAGTGTGACAGAGAAGGTCCAAACACCCATTCTCATTGGCCATCACCAAGTGGGGTGGGATCCCAGAGGACAAGAGGGTAACAGCTCTGCCTCGGCTGTCCTGCCTATGGAATGTGAGAGCTGTTATCTTTGTCCCAGGGATGGTAAGAGAGTTTCTCAGGTGATCTTATGAATTTCTAAGGCTGAGAACAGCTCTGCCTCTGGACACAAGGGTTAGCTTTGCCCAAGGAGCATGAGAGCTATTATAGACTGAGAAAATGAGATAGGAAACCCTGGATGGAAAGGTGGCTCACCTGACAAATGAGGTGGATTAGTGTTGGATGCAGGCTAGTAATGGCAAATAGGCAGGTCCCAGAGGAAGGAAGGGTGGCTCATAGGCAGGGGAGCTCAAGACTAGGGGTGACCCCCAGGAGCTCACAAACACTGCCAATCCGAGTCACTAGGAACCAAAATGTTAGGGTTTTCTGGCACAATAGAGAAGCAAAAGGAAAGAAAAAGTGACCTTTACTGAGGACGTGGAGAGCCCACAACTCATGGGGTTGGGCATTCTGCTTTGCCAGAGACAAACATGTGGAAGGTTTTATGACCTTTGACTAGAAGCGGCACTTGGGGTTGGCATTGATGATGCACAAGGAACTGATTGGAATTTTCTTCTCACGCATGGAAAAGGAAATAGGAAGTTGTAATCAGGGCTGAATGGGAAGGAGGAGGAAGTGGTTATCACTTTGGCCTTCCACCGTGTTAGACCACAGCCATAATATCCAGTAATTTATACTAGAACAAAAACCTTTCACATACTACTAGCAAAACTGGAGGGGCTATTCTGCTGTGGGAAGGAGAGGTTTTTTACAGGGCTATTTCCTGGCTAATTTCTATTGCAAGGGAAGAGGTAGACGAGGAGCACTTCATATGGCAAAAGTCAGAAACCTAATCTGTGGTAGGAAAAGGAAATACAGAAGACTTCTTTAAGGAAATCTGCATGGTGGACTGTTAATGAAGTAAAGTATGGGGTAGCAAATATTCAGAAAGAGAATAGAAAGGATATGAAAGAAGACTCTGGCTCCATCACCAACTGAGTGAGGAAGATGAATGCCACACACTGAAGGCAGGTGCTGCAAGAGTCCACTTTTCCCTGGCTTTTGATGCTATTAATAACTGTGCCTAAGATCTTTCATGTGTACTGCTAAAGTGGCTGTAGGTGTTTTAGGCTCACACTATGTAATTAGAGTAGGCATGAGCTTTAATAACAGGTAATAAATACTTGATAAAATGGAAATTTGGTACCACTTTTTAATCTCTTGCAATTAAAAGTTGAGCTATTTCCAGGAGACTGGGAGAAACAAGATATAACAGCCTTCATCTCCACTCCTTTTATATTTTGACATTCAAAATAAATTTTCTACCAAGCAGCCTTTTAAAAGCTTTTCTGTCTTCTGGGAAAAAAGTAAGAATACTGTGAAACTTTGAAAATTTGTATATGTATAAAATTTCTCCTTTTTCCTAGCCAATATAACTTCTGAATTAAAGAGTTATAAATTTAAAGTTGTTTCAGGCACAACTGTATTCACACACACACACACACACACACACACACACACCACAGGACATGTTCTGTACCTAGAGTTTACATGCCATGTGAGAGATGGTAGGGAGATCACTGGGACAACACAGCACCCTAATATCATTTCTTTCCTGTCTTAATGTGTTTCACTGCTCCTGTTCAGTCCAGCCCAACCCCTCTATTGGGTTGGGCCACTCATTCTGTTTTAAAATATGACCAGGAGCCTAAGGAGAGGAGATAGATGGCTATAAAACAGCTAGTATTTACTCTTGAGAGACTAATTATATGACATCACATTCTTTTACACTGGCCAAGCTCTTGTGCTCTGGGGCCATCAAGCCTCACCCTTGGCTATATATATTTTTTTTCATCAGGAATCAAACTCAGGACCTTGCATTTGTCAGGCAGGCACTTGTGCCACAGAGCTATATCCCTGGCCCCCTTAGCTGTACTTGAAATGAAGTCCTTTGTATACTTCTGGTTTCAACCCTGTTACCCCATCAATCTGAGATAAATCAGAAGCTTCACTCCCTTAGGAGCAAGGCAGAGTCTACCAAAACACTGGAAGGTCCTCTGAAACATCAAGGATGTAATAGTAAATGTGCAAGTGACTCCAGCCTAGAGCCTCAGCCAAGGGGATAAATGAGGCTGTAAGCAGCCAAGACTGCCAACCTTGCCTTGCATCACAAAGTGGGGCTATTCCTACACAAAAGAAGGGATGTAATACATTTTTCTTTTTACTTTGTGCTAAATTTTCCTGTGGCCCTCAATCCTGGGGCTCAGAATCAATCTACTTTAGATGATTTTCATTTCACCTATCCCTCCATTCTCCCTTGTAAGGTAAGACACATTCCAGAAAGCCCTTCCTTCAATGTTTAGGCTTCCCTAGCCTGCCTCTCTGTCATGAAATAGGCATAGTGGGTCATCAGGGAAGGGCAGTAACAGGACTACCTCAGGCTTTTTATCCTAGCTTGATCTCTGGATGTCAAAAGAATTAACTGCAACTTAGATATAAAATCCTAAAGAGGCCATTAATTGTTGTCTCTAGTAGTACATTTTTTTAAATCTAGAATTAGAATGGAAAGAATATGAAGGAAGAGACTGCCTTTGTGTACTAATAAATACTACCATCCAGAAGCAGTCACTGAGCCTTGTCTACTACATAGATGGCATTCCATGTCAGAAATATACCTTCCATTTCCTTATCAAAAACATTTCCTGAAAGCCTAGGTACCTTTGCATAGGCTTATTTTCTCCCTGGAACACATTGTACCCAGATCTTTGCATGGCTCATTCATAAATATCTTTTGTACACATATACAACCTGGGTGGTTCTACATACTCCAATTTTGTAACTTTGAATGTTACTAAAAGTAATTTTCAGTAGGTCAAAATGAAAATATTTGAGAAAAATAAATAATCTTTTTTGTTATTGCTGTTCTAGAGCTCAAACTGAGTTCCTTGTACATGGAAAGCATACGCCCTACCACTGAATGATATCCCCAGCAAAATACTTTATTTGGCTAAAATATGCAGTTAACATTAACTCCTGGCCAAGTGATTAACATCCCCCAGAAGATAAATTTCTCCAAATATTAAATGTCATGAATGATGCTTATAAAATTCAGCTTTGTTAAATTTTATTCAAATCATCCCATTATTGCTTCCCAACCAGAAAATGTTCTGTTTCTTAGGGTTCCAAATGATGAAAAAGGTGACAATTTATTGAGAAAAAGTCCGGTAAAATGAATGGGACACAATTTCTTACCCCATGAATTTTGCTACGGTGGTTTATGATACCTGTGACTGGATGTCATCGCAGAAAAGATTCATATCTCCTAACCAATGCAGACTGCTTCTTGATCAATTTTTATGCATTTCAATTTCTTGACAACATGATGCTAATTAGTTTTACTTCAATTAAAGAAACACTAATGCAATAGTCTTCTTGCAGTTGCTAGAAGCTTTTTTGGCTGCAACTGATTTAACAAATGTTTGGCAGTTTCACAAATGTCAAGCCAACAGTCAGACCACTTCCAAATGCCATATGCCTAGTCACTTGTCCAGTTTTTACCCTCCCAAATGCAGCAAGGTATTGAGAAATTGTTGCAGCAAAACTCCTGAATCTGTAGCAAGGCCTTGAATTGTGGTTTTGGAGTTGGCTTCTAACACGGCTCTTAGCTTATCTTCTTTTGAAACAGATTTGGGTCTCTCTCAAGGCTCATTTTTTAGACTCATATTCTCAGAATGAAACTTTTCAAACCACCAAGGGATAGTCCTTTGACTCACAGAGACTTCTCCAAAGGCAGAGTTGATATCCTACTTGCTTTAGCTGTACTGCATCCTAGTTTAAATTCATATAGAAAGGATTCATATATCTTTCAGTTCACTTCTGTTGAGAAAGTAAACATTAAAAACAAACATCAAAGACAAATGAAGACTTTAATACCGTTATAAATACTAAACAGTACAAGTCAAAATAAGCCTGATACCAGGTAAACTGAAGTTTCAACTGGTCAAATCACAATTTCAGTGGAGGATATGTATTTTTATCACTAGATTCAGCTGATATCAGTTTATATCATATGGATGTTACCTTTAAGGCTTTTGGTTTTCCAATGGGAATATAATTTTCACTAATTTTATAGTCGTCTGCCAAAGGGGAGAGCTTTCAAAGTAAAATATGAGTTGTGCTTTTATTCCAAGAACTCAATACCTACCAGCACTTTTTTCAATGCTATCAAATTAAGACATCAGATCAATTTAATAGATGGGAAAAAAGTTCTCCCATAATGGGCTGATACTTATTTATGTTTCTTTGACAGCATTTTTAGATTTTTCTCTTGCCCATTTTGTATGGTCTGAATGACTGCTACATTTCAAAATCTTTTTTGTTTTATGAAGCTTTACTTACTGCAGAATTTATCGTCTTTCACCTATTTCTCTGTTTGACTTCTTCAGGCTTCATTCTTAATTTTGGTATGGATTAATAAAAATAATATATTTTAGGGGTATGAAAGGATTATTTGCCCAAGTTCACATTTCCTGTCAGCAGTCATATATTCTAAATGGCATTAAAATCTACTGCCTAGTGTATTTCTTAAAACTAGAACTGTGATAAACCTGTCCCCAAACCCAGCAGACTACAAGTCTGGTCACTGATTTTCAGTGTTTGAGGTGGGATGAATCTTGGGATAAGAAAGAAGTTTTATTTTTCAGCCACTTTGATTCCAGCCCCTTATTACTACACATTCTACCACAGTAACCTTTTTGCCTCCAAGATGATAAAGTGGAAAGAAGAAAAGGATTCCTGTTTCTTTTTGTTCTCACTTAAATTCCAGATTAAACTTTTCAATAAATTGATAACCTTCTAAACTTTTCAATACATTGATAATCTTCTATTACCAAAGCAAGGGGAAAAATCTGACCTCAATCATAATATACTGTTACCAGAGACCAAAAAAAAAAAAAAAGATATTGCAACTGTAAAATAATTAGGGAAGTGAATAGTTTCATTGTGGTCTTTGATATTGTTCATAAATGGAACAGACCTGGGGGAACAAGATTTCTCATCAATATAATAGATTTAGTACAAGGAAAGACCTCCACCACTCCAAACAAACATATTAGTTATGGTACGGCCAAAAAACAAATTGTTTTGATTCTAGGTGAACTCAAAGAGACAGAAAAATTCCCAAATGCAAAAGAGGGGGAGGAGGACCTCAGGGCCCCAGTAGTGAGGTGACACATGAATAAAATTCATTTACCAGAACTATGTAAAAAGAATGAAACAATCTGAAACAGTGACATATTTAAACAAGTATGCTTAAAATGTTACAAGAAAAAATTTAGAACTAGGTTTCATTAGGCAAGGAATTTCTACTTGTAAAAAAATAAAAATTTAAATATCTTATTGATTTTAATTGTCATGTGTCCATAGTCTCTCCAATGTATAAAGATTTTTTTTTATTTTAAAGAGAAGAAGAAAAATAGGTATAAAATAAAACAATTTCAAATCAGGCTAATAGGAGATGGACAATAATTAATACATTACATCTTCATAGTAGCTACTCAGATTACAAGATATAGGTTTGAAATACTGTCCAGACAATATTAGCACAAAACTTTCTTTTCAATGAACTAAGAGAAACTAGCTGTATAACTATCTTAACTATCTTGTGTGTGTGAATACATATAAATATATTTCCCTTTCTCTTTCTTCCTTTCCCCTTTCCCCCATCAGTTTCTCTTTTCTTTTGAATAGTTTCTTTCCATTTCACAATAGCTATTACACATTTTGGATCTTATTTACTGGTTCAGCTTCGTGTACTAGTGAGACAATACAATGTTTACACATATGGGTCTGATTTATTGCATTTATGACTAGGATCTCAATTTGCATCATTTACCTATAAAAGTCTCCAATTTATCCTTCTTTATGACTGACTAGTACTCCATTATATTAAAAAACACATCTTTTTTATCCATTCCTCAGTTGATGGGCATCTGGGCTGTTTACAAGACTTAGCTAGTATAAATTGTGCTGCTATAAACATGGGTGCACATATATTGCTGTGGTATGATGTTTTTAATTCTTCCAGGAAGATACTCAGAAGGGGAATAGCTGGGTTGAATAGGACTTCTAATTCTAGGTTTTGGAGGAACCACCACACTGATTTTCACAGTGGTTGTGCCAGTATACACTCCTACCAACAGTGAAGAAGGGTTCCTTTTTCCTCAGAACCCTGCCAGCATTTGTTATTGGTTGATTTCTTGATGATAGTCATTCTTTCTGGGGTGAGATGGAATCTCAATGTTGTTTTAATTTGCATCTCTCAAATAACCAGTGATGTTGAACTTTTCTTCATACATTTATTTGCGTTTGTATTTATTCATCTGAAAAGTGTACATTCATCTCAGATACCTATTTTTGGATTGGGTCTTTAAATTTGGGGGAGTATGTTTTTTTTAACTTTTTAAATATGTTCTTGATATCAGTCCCTTGTCTGAGGGACAACTTGCTAAAAATTTTTCCCACTTTGTGGGTTGTCTTTTCACTCTATTGGTGATTTCTTTTGCTGTGTAAAAGCTTTTAACAGGATAAAATCTCAGTTGTAAAATCTCATATATAAAATCTCATGTATTATTTCCTGTATGACCAGGGTTTTATTCATGAAATATTTGCCTACACCTAGGTCTTCAAGAGTTCTACCCAGTCTTTCAGCAGACTTACTATTTCTGTTTTTATAGTTAGATCTTTGATCCATTTCAACTTTAGTGAATGGTGAGAAAATTGGTCTAGCTTGAGTCTTTGGCATGTGGGAATCCAGTTTTCCAAGTATCATTTATTAAAGAAGTTGTCTTTTTTCCAGTGAGTGTGTTTGGCCTCTTTGTCAAAGATAAGTTGGCTAAGTGTGTTTGGAGTTGTGTGTGCATCTTCTAATCTGTTGCATTGATACTCAGGTGTTTTGTTTTGTTTTGTTTTGTTTTGTTTTGTTTTGTTTGTAGTACCATGATGATTTTTATCACAGTAGCACTCTAGTATAATTTCAAGTCAAAGATTGTGCTGTTCCCTGTCTTGCCTTTATTGCCGAGAATTATTTTTGTGACTTTAGGACTCTTCTGGTTTCAAATGAATTTTATGAATGTTTTCCCTAGTTCTGTGAGGTATGCTAATGGTATTTTGATTGTGGTTGCATTAAATCTGTATAATGATTTTGTGAGTAGGGCCATTTTCACTATGGTGGTTCCTATCTATGAACAAGGGATATCTTTCCATTTTCTATCTTCTTCAATCTCTTCTTTTTAGAGTACTGTAATTTTCAATGTGTAGATATTTTACTTCATTAGATTGATTCCTAAGTATTTCATTTTTTTGGATCCTATTGTAAAGGGTATGGTTTCCCCACTTTCTCTTTGTGAGTTTGTTGCTTGTGTACAGAAATGCTGTTGATTTTTGAGTGTTGATTTTGTATCCAGCTGTACTACTGAATTTGGTTAGTAAATCTACAAGACTTTTGGTGGAGTCTTGGGGTCTTCTATGTAGTGTATCATGTCACCTGCAAATAATGATAATTTAACTTTTTCCTTTCCTATCCTTATTCCTTTTATTTCTTGCTCTTGTCTGCTAGTTTCCAGAACTATACTGAATAGGAATAGTGATAGTAGATGTCTTGTTCCTTGTTTGTAATGAAAGCTTTCAGTTTTTGATCATTTAGTATGTTAGCTATTGGTTTGTCACAGATGGCTTTTATCAGATTGAGGAAAAGGTAATCTATTTCAGTTTTCTGTAAGGTTTTTATCATGAATGGTTGTTGGACTTTGTCAAATGCATTTTCTGCATCTAATGAGATAATCACGTGATTTCATCTTTGGTTATGTTAATATGGTGTATTAATTTATTGATTTGTGTATGTTGAATCATTCCTGCACTCCTGGAATGAATCTCACTTGGTCATGGTGCAAAACCTTCTTGATGATTTGCTGCATTCTGTTTACCAGTATCTTATTGAGGATTGTTGCATCTATATTCATTAGAATGATTGGCCTGTAGTTTTCTTTTTTAGTTTGCTTCTTCTCTTGTTTTGAAATCAGGGTAATATTTGCTTCCAGGAATGACTTTGAAAGTACTGCTCCCCTTCCAATTTCCTTAAAGAGTTTCAACATTAGTGGTATTAGTTCTTCTCTAAATTTCTTGTAGAATTCAACAGTGAATCCATCAGGGCCTTGACTTTTTCTTTGTTGGTAGGTTTTTAATTTGAGACAGGGTTTCATGCAGTTCAAACTTACCTTAACCTCACTTTGTAGCCAGGATGGCCTCAAACTCACAGTAATCCTCCTGCCTTGGGTTCCTGAGTGTTGGGATTACAGGGGTGCACCACCTCTACCATCCGTCTTTTGATGTTGCTGCTTTTGAAGGGTACTGACCACTTATTTTGTCAAATATATGTGAACTGTCTGGTGTTTTCTGGCAAGTGAACAGAGGTTATGCATTTTTGACAAGAATACATAGAAATGATATAAACTTTCAGTTCATCACATCATGGGGTTCATGTCAGTATGTTTTATTATGATGATGCCAGCCTTGATTATTCAGTTAATTTTTGTCAGATTTAATCACTATAAAAGTTACTATCTTTCCTTTAATTAAGATCTTGGGGGCCTACGTGACTAGCATGGACCCCAGGAGGAGAAAGAAATGGGCTTCTTGGAGCCCGCCCAGCCGGGTCTGAGCGCCTCCAACCAGGAGACAACTAAGTCTGCCTTCTGGGGGCCTGCATGACTGACATGGACCCCAGGAAGAGAAACATGTGCCCTCCCCAGCCCGTATGCCTATCAGCACGTGGGCTAAGAATCAAGGACAAAGCTCTTCCCCCGCCTCAAAGCAAACTGCTGGTTCGGAGATCTGGCTACATTGATAGCAACTAAGGTACATAAAACAACTAAATACTGGTATTGTTTTGTTCATTTTGCAGGTCTGGGGCTTGCAGCCTGAGCATCTCTTTGGAAGATGACAGTATGCAATGTAGCAAAAATGGGGGATTCTCTTCTGTCTTATCTTTGAGGCCCAATATTGTTCTCATTGTTTTGCTTTATTCTGATTAATTCTTTTTTTTTTTTGCCTTATTTTATACTCTTTTTTTTTATTGGTTTTATTTTGGGGGTTTTTTTTGGTTTGATTTTACTATACCTGTTGGAAAGGTCAACTATTCTGAAAATAACAAGATATACTATAGTAGCTATTGTTTTCATAGTATCTTTCTTAGAAGTTCTGTACCAATTCTACTGCTTTGTTTTGATTGACTTTGTTCTGTTACGTTTTGTTGGATTTTACTATCTTTAAAATAAAAAAATTTTTAAAAAAAGATCTTAGAGGAGATTCTTGGAGACTATGCAAATTTTGTTTTTCCTCAAACTTTGACACCCTAATTTTATCATCCATCAGTGAGTCTTACTTGCAGTCATTATTAATGGGTTCAGTTAATGCCAGTACTCTATTTACTGCATTTCTTCCACATTTATTAACTGGAATTCTACTGTAAGAATGAGATGTTCTTTTGCCTCTATTTATATAAGTGTGGACCCATGAATATTTAGTTTATCCTATGGATTATGATCTAAAGATATCATTATTTGTTTTATTCACATTGTTAACTTTGGCCATTAGCAGCTTCTTCTTGTGGGCTCCCACTGCTCTTTAAACAATACCCCACACACATATACCCTTGTTTTAAGCATTTCATTATCTTCTGGCATGTCAAAAATGTTCTGTAGTATAGTTCATGTCCCAATCCCAAAAACACTTCTCTAAGGCCTCTGGCCACTATTATTGAAGAATTGAGTTTAGAAATAAAAACCTAGATGCTAGGTTTCTTCATTATTGCTGAAGAATTATTGCTTCTCCTACCTGTCAAGGGACAGAGTTACAAAATACACGTACATAGATTAACCCATATATAAAGTGACTCCCTCACATCCCAACCAGGAGAGATTATTTTAGCTTCCCCTTTCATTATTTGTGAAAAACTCAGTTCTTACTATTGAAAACATATTTACCTATTTGTGCAATTTTAGTGTACATATAAAGTAGTGTCAGAATTTCTAATCCATATCTGTGTAAGAAATGTATTCACTAGCTGGGCATGGTGGTACAAGCCTTTAGTCCCAGCACTCAGGAGGCTGAGGCAGGAGGATCGTTGTGAGTTCGAGACCAGCCTGGGCTACAAAGTGAATTCAAGGCCAGCCTGAACTGTATAGTGAGACCCTGTCTCAAAAAATAGGGCTGGCAATTTAGCTCAGTGGCCGAAATGCCTGCCTAGCAGGCATGAAGTTGTGAGTTCGATCCCAGGTACCAAAAAAAAAAAAAATGTATTTACTGACTAGGTGACAGTATTTATGTATAACTCTTTTTGTCTTTAAATCTGCAGTGTTCATCAACATAGTGTCTCCAAAGGAACCTCTCTTCCTCCCCATAACATCTAGTATCTTGTGCCTGCTGCACAGGCACCAACCCTCCCTTCCTTACACCCCTTTCCCAACAAACCCATCATATGAACTTCTGGTTTATCCTCCTCGTACTGATTTTTCAAAATTGTGTGAATGCATGTCTATTGTCTTATACCTTGTAGGTATTATATTCTACATTTCTGATGCAAAAAAAAATACATCTTTCTATAGATACCCTTGACATTTACTTTTTTCACTTAATAGTGTTTATAGGAAATACTCCTTACTAGTTGACAGGGATCATCCTCGCTCATTTTAGTCCACTGCATGGATAACCCATAGTAAGTCAATCACTTCCTTATGTATAGGCATTCAGGTTGTTTCCAAAGTTTTGTAATTAGTTATAATGCTGTATAGGAAAAGATTGGGGAAATGTAAATCAAAATCCAACAAGAGAAGTTGGGCATGGTGGCATGTTTGTAATCCCAGAAGCTGAGGCAGGAGGCCCATCTGGGCAATATAGTAAGACCCTGTCTCAGAAAAGCCATGTATGCTAGCATATGCCTATAATCCCAGTACTCTAAAAGGCTGAGGCAGGAGCATTTCAAAGTCAAGGCCGGTCTGGGCAACATAGTAAGGCCTTGTCTCAAAAAAGCCGGGTATGATGATACATACCTGTAATCCCAGCATTTTGGGAGGCTGAGGCAGAAAGAGCTGGCAAACTAAATTGCCAACCTGGGCAGCTTAGAGACTTATCAAGCACTCATCTAAGAATAAAAAGTACAAATGGGCTAGAGGTATAGCTCTGCACAAAAACTCTGAGTTCAATCCCTGTTACCCCCCAAAATTTTTTAAGTCAACAAGATATTACTTTACAACACTAAAACTGTAATTTTAAAAATGGAAAATAGAAAATGTTAGCCAAGATACAGACAAACTCGAATCCACACACATTACTTGCAGAATGTAAAGTGGGAAAAACACTGTGGAAAACAGTTTGATGTCCCTCAAAAAGTTGAATACAGAATTACTATATTACCCAGCAATTTCACTCTTAGCTCTAAATCCAAAAGAGCTGAAAACAAGGACTTACACAGATAGTTGAACACTGATATTCATAGCAGCAGCATTAGTCACAACAGTCAAAAAGTGGAAATGAACTAAATGTGCATTAGTGGATGAACAGACAAAATATGGTACTCATACAATGGATTATTATTTAGCCATAAAAAGGAATGAACTTGCAGGGCACGGGACCCAGCCTACCGGGTCCAGCGATCCTGCACGCCGCAAGAATCAGCGCGAACCTCTGGGGAACACCGGCCAGCCACGCAGGACACAGAGGTATGCAGCCCAGCCCAAATCAGCCCAGGACCCCAGAGCTGAGCAACATAGCTGCAGGGACCTGGAGAGCTTGGGCCCCCCCCCACCAGAGTGCAGAGTGCACTCCAGCTGCATTCTTGAGTGGAGCGGCTCAAGCGTGTGCCATCCCACAGCTCCGGTGCAGACCCTGCCACCCAGCAGGGTTGCTCCCGGCACTGTAGGCCTGGGACCTGCCCGGGTTTGCCCCACAGGCATAGCTGTTGGGCTGAACTTGCGGACAGAACCACGGTCGGGTCCGCGTCACTCACGGTGCCCAGCCTAGCTCCCTGGGACCGGGAGGCCTTGGCCCCCACCCAGTTAAGGAGGAGGCTCCACCTGCACGCCCCAGGAGGCTGCCCTGCCCTGCTGCGCACGGGACCCAGCCTACCGGGTCCCACGATCCTGCATGCCGCAAGGATCAGCGTGAACCTCAGGGGAAGGACAGCCAGCCTCGCAGGGCACAGAGCTACATAGATTCCAGAAGAAAATGACAAAACGAAAGACCAAGAGGCAGTCTCAGTCCCCCAGCCCACAAAGAACAAACCCAAGAGACACTGAAATGGAAGACAGTGGGAGTCACACAAATGGACTTTCTGAAATGATAGAAA
Source organism: Dasyprocta punctata (assembly GCA_004363535.1). Lineage (NCBI taxonomy): Eukaryota > Metazoa > Chordata > Mammalia > Rodentia > Dasyproctidae > Dasyprocta > Dasyprocta punctata. The sequence continues at coordinate 238 of RJWM01005757.1, read as the reverse complement.
ATGCAATAAAGAACCAGCTTGAAGAAGCTATAGAGAAATTCAAATCAGAAATATTCTCTCAGCTAAAAAATGAAATGAGAATCATTATTAAAGAAATGCTGTGTGTATCTAAAGAAGAGCAAGATAAAAACATAGAAGAACTTAAGAAAATGATCAAAACCTTGAATGAACAATATAAGACACAAACAGAATGCATGAAACAGATGCAAAGGGAAATGCAAGAAATGAAAAACTCCAT
>RJWM01005756.1:0-89461 GCA_004363535.1 Dasyprocta punctata | reverse complement strand
GATGCAGAGATTCATCCAAGGATGATCAGATCTAAGTCAACTTACATCAAAAGTGGCAAGGAGAAGTTTGTGGGGGCTACTGAGGAAAAGCAGCCCCCCACTTCATAGGGGAGATCAGAGAAATAATCCTTAATGACTTTTCTGATGAAACTAGTAACAGTATTAATGATTGAAAAACAATCCTGACTATTCGTATGGACACTATCCCATATGAATGTGATACCTACAGCTGCTGTAGTTATGAAGATGTTACTACTACAGTTCAAAGAAGAAGCCAATACACAGATAACAACGTCATGGCACTGCAGACACACTAAATTGAAAACATGATGCTATGGTTTGTGTCTGGATGTCCCCCCAAAGTCTCATGCGATCATGGGGGGCTTTCAGGGGACACTAAATCTAGAGTTTGTGATTGGTTCATTGTCTAGTGCTGGGACTGGTGGTGTGAGTGTCACACTCACCCTGGGGTGCGTACCCTACATACAATATAAGGGAGGGAAAGAGACTTGCTCCTCCCTTGCTCTTTTGCCCCTTTTGCTCTTGTTGCTTTGTTGTCTTCTGCAGCAGTCACTATGAAAGGCTGCCCCTCAACTACACCACCCTGCATTGGAGTCAGCTGAATATGGACTAAAACCTCCACAAACTGTACACTAAATAAACCTTTCCTTCCTTAATTTTGGGTGTTGGCTATTTTGTCTCAAAGAGAGAAATGTAACCAAAACATATAGTAAAAATCAAACCTGATTACTACCTTCTTTGACCTGAGCTTATATGTCCCCTTCCTCATTTACATCACTTTGAACTGAGTTTTCTGTTACTCAGAGCAGAAAAGTTTCAAACTAATATAAAGTTAGTATTAGATGGTGTTAGAGAGGTAGGAACCAATCATGGAGTGCCTTTCATGCTTTGTGAAAGACTTTGGATACTTTCTGATGGTTTCTGGGAAGCAAGTACTGCATGCTGAGAGATAAGTAGGCACTTGAAAATGCCAACTACTGATTTGGGGAGAACTTTATTGTTATGTCCTGATCACTGGTTTTCTTTCAGTTTTACAAGCTTCCTTCCTACCTGTAAAGAGATAATGCATTACAAGAAAAGAGAAGCTCACTTCAAGGAAGATCAAGAGTAGCAAGATCATCAAGGGTTGGCCCCTGAACTAAAGACAGAATTTCCTTGGATTTAACATTTGCAGAATCAGTGGCCACCTCAGTGCCACTGAAACAGATAAGAACCTGCCCATCACTGTGAATGGAAGGACTGATGGGGTGTTCATAAGAGGACACACAAGTAAGCAGATAGTTTTTGTTGTTGTCATTGTTGTTAAAATGAGAGAGACCTTCAGTATATTTATAGGCTGAAGGGAAGAATCTGTGAGAAAGTGGGAGAGAGAAAAAAGTAAAGATCTAGAAAACAGGAATGATAGACAAAGTTAGATTTTAAAGACAGAATACTTGGCTCTGTAAAGATAGGATTGTGTCTGTTTTATTTCTCAATGAATATTCAGAGCCTAACATCATGACTGGAACTTAGCAGATGCTCAAAAACTATTGGAAGTTGGAGGTGTAAAAGGAAGAATGAAAGCTGAGTCCATAAATTTGGGGATTGGAGATGTTCAGAAATTAGAGAAAATCTATTGCAGATAACTTCATTTTTTAGGTAAAGAGAAGGTCTTATGGTAAGTGTAAAGGTTTGGGGGCTTAACAATTGCACTGAAGGTTTGAAATAGTCACTTAGAGAAAAGTAAGGAGAAGTTCATCAAGGTCAAGAAAAATTAATAAGCAACTTCCAGGATTAACTTGAGATTAGTACTCAGGTCATCACAGCACTTCAAATTCACATGAATAGAAGCATTTAAACACAAACCTCAACATTCAGTCTAGGTACAAAGCCACCAAAACACAGAGATATTGGCAAAGAGCAATCGGTATGAGTAGGGCCAGTTTCAGGGTTGGAGAACATTTAGAGAGAAAGAAGGTGTGGCCATAATCATGAGGAAGTAAAATGGAGTTTTGAAGGTAGAGCCATGGCAGTGAAGGAATTACAAAGACGGAAGTTGGATGAATAGTCCAAAGGTCATTTTCCTATTTTCTGTAAATGGAATTTTCATAAAACACACAGTTAGCTCCACTCATCTATAGGGATCTATCAAGTAATTACAACATAGACTACATGGACTAAAGGCCAAAATATTTGCTTTCTTGCCCTTTAAGAAAATGTTTATTGTCCTGGGTGTGCATGGTTAATGAAATGTTCTGTGTGAAGGCAAGAGATGGGATGGAAAGAAAAATCAGAGGTAACACTCTGGAAGTCAATAAAGGGAGGCAGTCAGGAAGGGCAGATGACAGAACTCAATGCATGCACTTTCAAAGAAGAGGTATTTTCTGGAAGAACAGTAGAGTGCATATGTATAAAAAATGGATCTTTATTTAGAGGGAATTCTAGCAGAGATTATAATTTTTCTGAAGAACAAGTCTCTCATCTCATCTCATCTTATCTAATCTCATATCGTCTCATCTCATGTCTCTTTCTCTCTCCCCCTGCCATGTGCACTGCTCTGATGTATATAGCTACAGGCTAAGGGAAGAAAGAAAGAGATATGAGATGAGATGTGATGTTTATAGCTACATGGATATGCTTCATTTTGGAGCATGTAATAAACTTCTCATCAATAGTATGGAGATGGAAAGGATGTGTGTAAATATTCCTTCACTTCCTTAAAAAAAATAAAAGAAAGTTGTTACCTCAGACATCTACCCTTCCCCTTCCTACAAGCTGAAACCTGCATTCTGGTGACCTGGCTTTCCCATTCAAAAGAGGGTAACGGCCTGGGAATGGCAGAGCAGTGAGATGGAACAATCTAGAGTTTCTGAGGAACTATATGGAGTCAAATGTACTGCGAACTGAATCACCCAGTTCACAACTGTCAGCTGATGGAGAATCAGATTTTCTTCTTTAATTCACTTTGTATCGACTTTTTTGTTCTAGAATGTCTATCCTACTTACAGTATAGTTTCAAAAATCTGATTTCAGATATAACCCTCTTTCCAGGAATTGCACTAACACATAAATTTTATATTCAATAGATTCTAGGTCCCATACATGGTCTTGATGGTGTTGGAAAGAAAAAAAAGAAAAATAATGGCTACCCCAACCATGTGCTTGGGAAACATTTTGAGAAAGTGTGCAAAGCGAATTTGTCCATAAATGGGCATTTTTGCCACTGCACTCTGTCAGGTTAAATCTCAGACTGGTGCTAGACTGAAAGGGCCATCCAGGAAAAAGCAGGAAGGACAGGAGATGGAACATCAGAAAGAAAATAAAGTCAATGCATGGGACAAGATTGTGGTAGAGAAAATGAGTAAGAGAAAATTTCACTTTTCAAATTCATATTGGAGAAAATAGGATAATCTGAAGTCATCTGTCAGGACCACAGTGGTGCAGAGACTTGTACCGCACAATTTCAGCGAAAGCTCTGTGTAAACAGACTTCACTGAGAATGATGCTTTGTGGAGCCAAGGGACACAGCAGATTCACACTTCGATGCTGGCAACAAGGAAAAAATTGCATTCTGCGCTACTATGATGTACACGTTTAATTTCACGTCCTCTCAACCAAAGGCTGTCAATTTCTGACATGAGTGCCAAAGACGACATTAAAAATTTATATACTACATGTCCTGTGGCCTGTTTTGTTCTTTGCACTGCTTACTTCCTGCACCTTAGGATACAGCTCATAATTTTTCACCCAAATCAAAAACCTCTATGGTTGCCAGACAAAATCCCACCATTTTTTGAATCTCTACTTAGGCCATTTTTTCCCAGAAAGCATTTTTCTTCTCTGACTGACTGAGCTGTTCATTATTTTGCCAGCAAACTTACCAATTCCTAACTCAGTAATTATAAACATCACAATGTATGGTAGAGTGGAAGATTGTAGGCACTATGATCATTTCAATTTTATTTATGCTGTTCTAGAGCAAAGAAAGAAAAAATGAGCATCATTATCTTAAGTAAATAAAAAATTGTTACTAAAGCCTGACAAAGAATGCATCCAACATAAAAAATCTAAGATTAACCTTATTTAGAAATACTGATGCAATGAATTCTTAATAAAATATAAGGAAACAGAATTCAATAGTATATTAAATGAATAATTCATTATTACTAAGTAGGGTTTCTTAAGGAATGCAAAGCTTGCTCAATATCAGAAAATCTATTTATACAATTCAGTCTTTAATAAATCTAAGGGAAAATCATGTTATTATCTGTACATGTACTGAAAAGGTATTTAATTTTTTAAAAATTCTTTACATAGAAATAAAATAATATATTATTCTCTACTATTCATCATAAACCAAGTTCAGAAATCGACCCAAATGTATGATGGAATTTAGTATATAATAAAGGCATTATCTGAAATCAGAGGGGAAATCATGGATTAGACCTGTGTTGTCCCATAAACCCTTCTGCTATGATGCAAATGTTCTGCATGTATACTCTTCAATATGGCAGCCATTAGCCATGTGAGGTCATTTCAAATAAACTAATTATAATTTTAAAATAAAAATTTGGTCCCTATGTTGCACTAGCTATATTTCAAGAACTTACAAGAGCCACATGTGACTAGGAACTATCACGTTGAATAAGGCAGGTATAAACTAGTACCATCATTGCAGAAAGCCCTGTTGGACAGTGCTGGGCTCTATTCACACTCACATGAATGAAATTTAAAGATTATAGTGCTGAATGAAAAATGTAAACATCAGAATGGCATGATTCCACGTCACCATTTAGTGAAGTTAAAACTACATGAACACAAAACAACTACTCACATATTGCAAGAAAATAAGGCATAAGGGCCAGGGATTTAACTCAGTGGCAAACACCTACCTGGCAAGCACAAGGTCCTGAGTTTGATTCCCAATGCAAAAATATAAATAAATAAATAAAAAGAAAATAATGGTTAAATGTTAGGTAAGTTCCACGGTCTGCCTGAAAGCAAAGGTTTATGGAAATTGGGATAGGGATTAGTATAAATACACCAACACATTAATAAACCAATGGAAGGAGAGATGCTGTCATGGACATATGATAAAACGTGCTGTGGATTGTGGAATATGATGAATTCAATTCTATGCATTGAAATTACAAAAAAACAAAAGCTAAAAACACAAAAAAGGAAGCACACAGAAATGAGTATCATAGCTTTCAGGCAGAACTACTGCAGCAATTCACCAAAATGACTAAGATAACAGGAAAGAAGAGAGATACCCAATATAAATTCACTAAGACTTCACATGCATGGAGTTGTTCTTTGGCCATATTCGTGTAAATCTATGAATAAAGGGATATTGCAGCGATCAGGGGAAAGCACATTTTTCAGAAAGGAATGTCCCACAAAGGTTTCCATGACAAAACGAAAAGAGTTTAAATGTTATCCAGTATGCTGGTGGCACCACCATAAGCAAACAAGTTAAAGGCAAAATTCTTGCCAAGAGAATGTGTGTACTAAAGATTCTAAGATCCAAGAAAGCTTCAAGCAATTTGTGAAGGAAAATGGTAAGGCAGAGAAGTATGCCAAAAAGAAAGGTACCTGGGCTCACCTGAAGCACTTTGTGAAAACCAGGTCCAAGGATGAGCTGAAGGAAACACACCCTATGGATGCAGAGCATAAAAGATGTTAAAAGAAAAAAGATCTCAGGAACATAAAATTATTTATATTTATTGAACAGAAGTGCAATTTCTTCTCCTCCAAAGAACATGTAAGGCAAAAAGAAAAAGTGCCCATGTGTTAACACTTACAGAACTTTTATTCACAATTGTCCAAAACTGGAACAAAGAAAGACGTTCTTCATTGGGTAAATGGATAAAAGATTTTATCATGGAAAAGCTTGATAGTTACTACCTCAATCAGATGATCAAGGTCAATGGCAACCAGGATCAGTCACATTGATAAAATGTACTCTTGATGTGATGTAATAAAAATGACAATTTAAAGCCTCTTCCCCTAAACCCTAGATCTACTTTAATCATCAGAAAAAAAAAAAAAAAAAAAAACCTATCTGACAAATCCCAATTGAGGAACATTCTACAAAATGCCTGCCTTCAAACTGTCAAGGTTATAAAAACAAGTCTGAGAAATTGTCACAGCCAAGAGAAGCCTAAGGAGATGTGATGACAAAATGTAATGTGCTATGCTGGCTGGGGTCCCTAAATAGAAAGAGGATCTTAGGTAAAGATTTAAAAAGCTGGATCAATGTGGACTTTAACACATCAACACTATTCTTCAATTGCGACAAATGCATCACACTAATGTAAGATGTTAATGAGGAAAACACGGCTATCGGGTATACATGAACTCAGAACAATTTTACCAGTTTTTCCTTAAAGCTAAAATATTTCTATATAATTAACTTTAGGAAAAAAAAACACAAAAATCAAGTGCTGCCAGAATCTCCTCTCCTCTTCATATTATCTTCCCTTTTCACCAGATATAACAACCGTCCTTTCTTCTTGTTACCTTCTTTTTCACAAACATTTTACCACATCTGTTTATATGCTTTGTTTTGAATTTGTACGTAAGCAGTTTTTCAGTTAGTTGCCTACTTTTGCTTACCTTTCTTTGTGATATTTGCTCATATTTGTATCTATAGCTGCAACTCATTTATTTCCATGACTAGGTAAGATTCCATTAAAGGATGTATCACCTTGTTTACTTTTAGTTTCCTGGCTGCTTCCAGATTGTATTATTATTAACTGTAATGTTACAAATATTCTCCTGTATACATGAAAGATTTCCTACATAATAAATAACTAGAAGTGAAGTTGCTGGATCATCAGGCATGCACATATTCAACCTTTTTTTTTTATAAAAGTTGCCACATCGATTTAGATTACCATCAGCAACAATTTAATTTTTCTGAATTTTGTTCCTGGGAAACCTTCTGGAGATCCACAGAGATACTTTTTTCCCCTCAAAGTTTTAAAGTGTATGTGATTTCTTATAAAATATCAAGTATTTCATATTTGTAATAAAAATAAAATGGTGATAGATGTCAAATTGTAGTACATTAGAAATTGCCATAGGCTTTAACTTGTCCTGAGAGATTAACTTGCTCAAAATAGAGCTTTTTCTGCCATCTGTGTGCATATATTTGAACTTGGTATAAAGTGAAGAAATAAAGACTTGGCATGTGCCTGCTGAAAAGGTGCCAAGTTCTATTCTCATTAACTGGCCTTAATCTGAAAAACTACTAGCCTTTTAGGTTTTAATTACATTCAGAGGAAGGAGGGAAGGAAGGAAGGGGAGAAAGAAGGGTGGTGAGCATGAGGGAAGGGTGAAAGGAAGGAAGGAAGGAAGGAGAGAGGGAGGAACAAGAAAAAGGAGAAGAAAGGGAAAGGAAGAGGAGGGGAGGGGAGGGGAGAGGAGAGGAGAGGAGAGGAGAGGAGAGGAGAGGAGAGGAGAGGAGAGGGCCAAAAAATGTACACACACTTCAGGAAAAGAAAAATAGCATGATTTTTTTTCAATTACCATTTGTTTTTATTTCTATTTAGCATGATGTTTTTTCAAAAGACAGTATTACCCTCATATGGGGGACCTGAGAGGTTGTCGTACATCGCAGAAAACCCACTACACTGCTGGCCTTAAAAAAAGAAACTGAAAATGCATGTGCAGCAACTGCAGTAACCAAGATTACCCAAGCAACAGTTCACCATACTAATAAACCCCTGGAAGCTAATGGTCACCCTTTTGAGCACCTCTTGCAATTGCAGGGGCCAAAAGTAATTTGCGTTAACCTCATGATGTCTCAATAAATTTAGTATTGAAATATTTACACAGCGTTTTCTTCTCTTGAAATGTGTATACATAAAACAAGATCTCAATCTTGCCTCCAAAGAGAAATTAAGAAATTAAGTTTGCATTTTACTTTTCCTTCAAATACTCCAATGACTTTAATTTAAGCCATATCAGCATATTTAAAAGAGGATTTGAAGTGTTCTAAAATTCATCACTCCTGCATTCAAAATGCTTTTGATGTAAAAATCTACATTTCTGTAGAGAAGCAATAAATAAAAACCCTCTTGATACTACAAATTCACACATTCTGCTAATGCAAGTTGCATAAATGCTGAAGACCCTACCTTAAGATTGCTACCATTCATTCAGTCTTGGGTATGGCTTCTACCCTATACATATTTTCTTACAGATAATGAAGAACGAAAAGAAGGGAAAAGAAATATATTTTAAAGTGTCTCTTCCAATGTGAAGATGAAAAGATGTCTTCAAAGAAAGTACGGATATTTGGGTGTTTTAATTGTTCTGGTTAGTCCAAAGTTTACTCGTCGGTTTTCATGAGACTACTTGAAAAGCTCAGTAGCCAGGCGCAGTGGTGCACGCCTGTAATTCCAGCACTCTGGGAGGCCAAAGCAGGAGGATTACAAATACAAGCCCCGCCTGCTCAATTTATAGACACAGTGCCTTCTGCATGGTTCCAGGACCCCGTCCCTGCGGTATTTTCAGTGTACATTTCCATACAGACCTTCATGGGAGAGCACCAAGTATGTTAGTTATCTCCATCCCCAGGAATCCTGCCTTGTTCATCAGCTCTACGGGCACCATAATGTACCACCCAGCTACACGAAAACATAATTACCCAAATACGACAACTAAGAATGAAATAAGAGCTTCCATATTCTTCTTAAGTGAATATATCTACAAACATAAGTATTTCTTGATGGGATTCACCTTTTGTATGCATGCTTGTGTGACAAGTCACTCACTGGTGAGGACATTTAAGGGGTATTTGCATAGAAACCATAAAGGACTCCTCTATACAAAGCCATTGCGTGTGCTGCTCCTATGCTGACCATTGCCAAGGCTCTTACCCATGAAAGAGAACAGATTTTGAAAAATTTTTGGGCATATATGCTGTAGATAAGTAAAAGTTATATTGACCTAATTTCAAATGGATCCTGAGTAATCATTTACCCTACCTGATCTTCACTCTCCTCTACACTCGGACTAGGTGGCAAGCCTAAAATAGACACCAGATTTGTCTTCATAGCCTTTCCTGTTAACCACCACACTGGACTGCTCCAGACACTTTACACATGTGGCAACTTACTACATCTTTTCACGTTGATTGATTTCTCTTCAGGAATACTTTCTTCAATCAAAGACCATGGCAGCTCAAGAAAAATTCCAAGGCACAAGAGAAATAGCTTTCCTCACTAGGTTTCATCCATGCAAAAGCTCAACAGTTGGGTCTGAAATAGAAGGGCACTTCCTTCACATAGTCATGAGATTGATAAATATAACCTGTTTCACAGCACAGAAAAACTGGAGGCCACACTTCAGGTTAATGCCTCATTGCAAGATCAAATATGCCTTCAGAGCAGAAACGTCTACAGTTTTGAAAGCTAAGATATGAAATTCCAGTTGAAACGTGAAATTTTAGTTCATGAATTTGGCAAGCCTTTAAATTCTCCTGAGAGGATACTAAGGCTTATGTACCTAAGTATTTTAAATTGGAAATTACAGCTATTCTGCAACACTTTAGAGATCTTTACAACACTTCTGAAAGCAGGAGTTTAGATTACCTGGCTCAGAGCTGCCAGATAATCACCGTAAAAAAGAGAGTTAGCCTCGATACAATTAGTTTTGTGGGAAGGTTGACAACCTAGAGATAACACGCTCTGGACTGAAAACCTTCCAATTCGAAACTATGGGTAGCTAAACGCAACACAACTGAAAATCACATCCGGTTCTTGTACTCCACCTCAAAGAGCAGAACATACAAAGGCCTTCTCTCTGGCTGGGATTATTTTATAGCAAAACTGACAAGGGTGATGGCTAAGGTAGCATCTAGGAGCCAAGTTACATGGTTTTCCATGACAAGGCAATCGTCCCTACCTGGTCTTTGTGCAGAGAAACACGCTGTATGCTTCACATGGTCCCCACCCGTCTCCTATCACAAGTCTACGTGGTTCCACACTGGCACATACACGCCTTTTTCATACCATCCCCTGCCACCATTCCTTCTTCACTCCTTCTCCATGACCTCAAATGTCTTTATGTCTCCTCGACCAAGCCAAATCTCATCTACCTTCAATTTCATTCGTTTTTTGTTCTACTTAGTTTTTAAATGCATGTAAAGAACACAGCTGTGGGACTGGTGGAAGGCTCCCTCTGGGGGGTGGTGAAGAGAGGGCCGTGGGTGTAGGATTTAGAAGACAGAATGGATAACTGCAGGGTGGGAACTGAACAAAGATCCTTCTCAACAGAGGAAACAGTGCATTCAAAGCCTTAAAGCAGTCCTGAAGGTCATGGCAGAAGTAGAAGCCAAGAGGCTTGAGAGGTCACCCACAGCACAACTTTTGAGCCATTCCTTGTTTAAAGTGAGAAAACTCTTGTCTGTCTCATTGAACTGATAGGACCTGATCCTAAAAATGAAACAAAACCAAAAATTGCTTTTGTTGTTTGTTTATATTTCTTTTTTCCACTCAAAGATGTGACAAGTTCTGATTTTGGTCAAGGGTCCTTGTCACTCAGTCAAGTCTACGTCTTCCATGGAGTCTGTTCTCATCATGGAAGCATTTCATTGACATCCACACCACACAGTCAGGAATTATTAGTTATAGCTCTTATAGGCATCTATTGTGTTTCCAGTGACTAGAGTACCTTGAAAACAGGAGCTTTTTATTTGTGTCTTCTAGTCCTATAAGTACTAAGCAAGTGCATGTGTAGTAAATTCCCAGGACTGGCTTACTGATTCCTCCAGGGGGTGCCATAAGCAAAATGGGTTCCAGAGAGAAGCTCAAGGAAATCCCTAACCTAAAGTCACATAACCCTAACTAGTGACCATTAATGAATGGATGCAGGATGACAAAAGTTAACTTTGAATACAACTATCTTTGAGTTTGTCCTCCATGAACTTGGACTCCTCTTTCTTTCTGGCCTGGTTGGTTTCAGCAACTAACCTGAGATTCATCCCTACTCCACTTGAGAATATCAAGCCAGAAGAATTAGGTACCAGGACATCTCTGGTTCTGAGCACACCCACCTGCTGGCAGCATATGGGGGACAATCAATGCATTTTAGAAATATATCTGGTCACAAAGTGAGTGTGCCTACACCTATGTGTAAATGTCAAGTTTCAGAAAGTTACCACAGCAACCAGGACAGGGTGCTGAAGTGGGTAACTTTGCACAGAGGTGCAAAACCCCATTCTTTAACATCTGTGCTTTTAGAGTGCGCATCAGATCCTGATAGACATATCACAATATTGGGCCCTTGCTTTGGGATTCTACAAAAAAGGAAGTGGAATTTTGAATACTTGCTAGCCTGACCTCCCTTTTTCAATCCACATATGTCCCTCTTCATGCACAGTAAACAGTGTATGCAGAATCCAAAACAGCCTCTTTAGAAAACACACAATTCTCCATACTCACTTTTATATATTAGCATGAACAGGTTGTACTCGCACATCAGCATGACTTCCACACAAAATTTACATGCACTGAATAACCCAGCAATTTGTACATTGTAAGGAGTAGCGTATCCACAATGTTCCCATACCCAACCAGCCCCCAGGTTTTATTATGTTATTGGTATTTTAATGCAAAAATAAATAATCCTATCAAGAATGTAGGTTGGTTTTAAGGACTCAACTGAGCTGCACTCCAGGACCTGTAAGTCAACTTTTCAAAAGACCAGGTAATTTTTGAAATTACTTTTCCATAGGGGTTGGAGAGTGAGAGTTTACTCACCCACCTCCTAATATTTTCAGTATGAATAAATTTCTTGCTAAGGAAGAACAAGAAGGGGAGATGCTAGGATTGGATATGCGACTGTAACTTCCTTTTATCTACCAGGAAGCCATGCTCCTCAAAGTGAACTGGAGTAGCACGGGCATTAAGCAAATGTGACTGAGTCCTAGACATTATCATTTGTGTGTTTGTTTTGTTTTTTACGAGGCAGGTATTGACTCATGTTTTTTTTTTTTTTAATTCTCTCCTGACCAAAATAAGAATATGTACAACACCAGTAAAGAAATGAACTGCATGGTAGGTAAGGTGAGAGATATATCTGCACATAAAGAAGTGGAGAAATTTGGTTAACTATGTCACATGACAAACCTATAGTACTTTACAAGATGCTAGAGTAAGACCACAACACCTTTGCAACTTGGTAAGGAAAAAGAGGGATGGATTTAGAGTGATGTACGCATTCCAGAACCTGAAATTTTGTGACCTAAGAAAATGACAGTGGAGGTACCAAAGGAGAGAAACATAAACAAACAAAGGAAAGGAAAGCCTCAGGCTCAGAAAAGTCATCCTGTCTGCCCCAGTGCCTATGCTTATCTCAGGTAGTCCTGGGAACAAAGAGAACAACAGTAGGAGACCATAGTTGGGTGATTTCTTTATCCCAGGAACTAAGATGTGACTTGGAGATGTGGAGGTGGCTGAACTAGGGAGTTGTCACACTTTGGCATAGAGGCAGGACTTCCCAGGATGAACACGCACCTGGGAGAAACTTGAGTGCTCGGAAGAAAGGCATAAAGAAAGGGCTGCCAAGGAGGGCAGACCAGAGATCCAGCCATCCAGCCATCACAGTTGGGCCTGCACAGGTCTCACAAAGAGATGACAGAATACCTGCTTTGAAAGCCCCAGGAATGGCTGTGGGTGGATAGGGATGTCCAGGGGGTGTGGAGCAGAGCTGAGCATGTGGTCAGGGAGTGGGGAGAAGGGCTTATGGGAGTTGGATGGGTAGCAGACAAGAAGTACCTTGTGGCTATGTTCCTGAATAAAAGCTGGGTGGGTGGACAAGGCTGGAGAAGGTTTCTCAGAGACTCATGCAACCTGTTCCTTGGGGCTGGGCAGCCGAGGAGAGGCTGAAGGCCCCGACATCCAGGCTACACGGGGGGTGGGGGGATCAGGTGCACAGAGGCGCCAGCCTGCAAGTGGGTGTGGAGATATCTCTGAGCGGGGCGGATCCTGGGAGGTAGAGGTGGGGGAGGGGAGGTCATCGGCGAGTGGGTGTGTGGAGCAAGCCGGAGTGGGGGTGGGGGCGCCGGTCCAGCGCCTCCGGCAGCCTCGACCTCCCCCGGGACTCACCCAGCACGAAGTAGGGCAGCTCTGTGTTCTCCAGGTCGTCCACCACGACCATTTCTCCCGGGAAGTCGTTGCGCACCGAGAAGAGGAGCTTGGGTTCGGAGGCCGAGGGACTGTGCATGATGCTCAGGTCGTTCTCGCGCAGGAAGGGCAGCGCCGACACCGTGATGCTCTTGAGCTTGCACTCCAGCTCCTTGGACGCATCCACGTCGCCGCCGGCCGTGGCCAGCACCGCCGCCGGCCCCCAGCAGCAGGCGAGCAGGGCGCAGAGCCGGGCTAAAGCCATCTTGAGCCCCGGCCGCCTTCCTCCCAGCGCTGCGATGGTGGGGGAGGAAGCGAGCAGGAGGAAGCGAGCGGGGAGGGAGCGAGCGAGAGGGCGCGGGAGGCGGGGGAGGCTGGGGAGGGATGGGGAGCCGGGAGAGCCCCGGTCCCTGGAACCAGGTGCCGCGGGCGGGCGGGCGGAGTGCTGGTTCTAGCGCCGAGGTCCGGAGAGCCCGGGCTCTTTGTTTCCCGGAGCTGCTAATCTGGGGAAAGGAGAAAGGAGAGATGGGGTGCGGGGAGAGAAAAAAGGGAAGGAAGGACGTTAGGAGGAAAGAGGAAGGGAGCTGAGGATTCTAGGGAATCAGGTCAGCCCCCAGCTGGCTGCGGGTGCTCCAGTCTCTCTCCTCCTTTGCATCCCCCTGCACGAGCCGCTCTAGGCTGTTAACAGCGTGGTGTACTGCATTTTGAAACATTCCTCTTTGCGATGCAAAATCTCCCCTGTCGCATCATCGTCTAAATGGTTCTGGAAGGGAACACACACGCACACACCTTACAGGGCTCTTCTTCAGAGCAGGTGTGCGTGTGTGTGTGTGTGTGTGTAGATGGGGGTCTTTCTACATGCAAATTCTTCTAGTGATTTTGTGGACGTAATTTTTCTCTTTTTTTTAACCTTTTTTTTCTCCCCACACTAGTTAGTTAGATTTGTGTGCTCGATAAGTTGAGTGTTAACATAAATACACTTATGTATATAATGCACTAACTTTGCATAATGGTTAAAGAAAATATTTGCTATATTGCTATGGATAGTAAACAGTAACAATGAAAACCAAAGTCAATGCACGTCATATAATTAAGCAGGAGGTCAGAAGTTCTACATGCTACTTTTGCCTCCTCATTTCATTTCTGTCACAAATGTTATCTACAGTAACTACTTAACAGATGATTTGGGGAATGCTATAATCGATAAAACAAAACAGACTTAGCTCAAAGACTTGCTGAGCCTTTAATTTTAAAGAATCTCAGGAAACGGAATAAAACTGGGATAAACTGTAAGAAAAACGATAGTTTCCAGGCACCCTTAGAAATAGAAAACTAATAAAAGAATATTCCTGGATGTGAGCCAGTTCAATTCTTACTCAGGCAAGGATAGAAAAGGGGAGATCTGTAACCCCTTGCCCGAGAATTCTGAGAAATAACACCACCATGAAAAACCTATAAAAGATCTGCTCCCTGGGCAGTGTTAACTTTTAAAAATGATGACCACGTGCAATAAATAGTGATGTAAGTTAACGTTTGGGAAATACTAGAATCTGATATTTAACTAACTTTGTCTCAGGTAATAACTAAAAATTTATTTCAAAAATATGACTTGCCAACATCATTTATTCAGTGCTGTTTTAAATGCTAGCTACTCTAAAGACTATACTGAGTTTCCACTCTAGGAAATTTGATGCAACACCCTTTTTAAAAAACTTTTTCTTCAAAAATAATTGTATTCTCAATCTACCTCTTGTGAATTTATTGCCATGTTTAAATATATAACCTTTAAGATGTCAAAAAAAAGTGTGCCATATTTAAGGTCATAGAGATCTGTTTATCACCAAAAAGAATAGGAAAAAAAAGCTTACGCTTTATACTTAATTTTATAATCAGATGTATTCAAGAAATAACCCAAAAGCGCATTACCATGTGGCATTATATACTAGTACAGAAAAGATATATCAGCTAATGACCTTTTGAAAATTCATCTTCATCTTCATTACTCCCTTAAGAGGTACTAAAGGAGACAGACACTTGATGATGTCTTTTTTACTACTCTCTAGCACACACAAAAAAATTAAGAATAAATAAGGTTTTGCCATTGAATGATTAGAAAAATGCAAGGAAAACACAATTAGTCCTGGAATGTGAGAAATAGTGTGAAACTACCTCATTAACTATTACTCCAATCTTTCATTTAACAGATGAGAAAACTGAGGGCAGTGAAATAGTGAGATGCTTTACAAGACCAATCTACTAAAATGATGTAAAACTAAAGCCACAAACAAGATTACACAGTAATTCATTCAGAAAACACTGGAACACTTCCCACAGGCTGGACCTTAGTCTAATGATGGATAGAAAAATGCCCCTCCTGCTTTTAAGTAGCATGTAATTTACTCTCTGTTTAAAATTCTTTCTAATTTTCTAAACTCTTGAGTAGTGCTAGAAAACTCAAGTGAAGCATTTGGGGTTAATTTTCTATCAATCAATATCTAGACTTCATAAAATTTATGTTGCATCTGGAATATTTGGAAGTTGGTATGTCAGGCCTTTATAGATCTTTCTCTCCATGATGGAGTCAAGCAACCAAAGCTTTGGAAATAAAATTAATTTTCTCCAGAGAACTTGATTCTTGTAAATATGGTACAAAATCATGGTTACTTCTTCAATTAAATATGAAAATAAGTCAAGCATGGTGTTACATGCCTGTAATCCCAGAATTCTGGGAAGCTGAGACAGGAAGACTGAATCTCAAGTTGAAGCCCAGCCTAGGACATTTAGTGACTTAGCAAAATTCTGTTAAAAATTTAAAAAATTTAAAAAGTGGCAGTGATATAGCTCAATGCAAAGGCCATGGGTTTGATATTCAGTGCCTCAAAAATATATAAATAAATAAAAAGATGGATAAATCCCTAGAGATGGCGGTAGAGGTTGCTATTGACAAAACCAAACTGTATCTACTGGGTGATAATCTACATTTAAGTGAGATGGGATGAGAAAAGAAATGTGTGCATCTTAATCATCACCTTCAGGCATATGGTGTGGTGAAACAACAGATGTGTCACCTCTATAATTTTCTCATTTGGAAGTGACTTTGGGCCATTGTTATCTTCATCTTCCCCATCAATAAAGTGTTTTCCGTCATCTCTGCCTACCTCGTGGACCACAGATAATGTATTTGCAAATATTTATATTTTTAAAAACCCTGTAAAATAGCAAGGTCTGTTGTCTTCAATCCTGACTTTCTTCTTTAGATCCACCTTCCTGTATTTAAATGCCAGTGTCCCTTGATCTTTCTGAAATCTTGCTTTCCTCATGTCAGTCTAGTTTCCTTATCGTATAGGTTTGAGTTCAAACACCATGGTTTGGAAATCTGAAGACTTCAAATCTCATGCTATTTATGCCTCTGGATTGCATTTGTCACTGCACTGACTCTTCTTTCCTCACCACACATACACACACGCCACAACCCCACATACACTCAAAGTAAAGCCCACTTCCCACTTCCTTTTCTGTTTTCACTCCTCCTCTGCTGTTCTGAACACCTGGAATAAAATTTTTCAGATTGTCCCATCATTTCAGACCAATCTCCAACTTCACTTTGCACTAAGAATTTCCATCAGTTCTTTTTTGCATTTCCTCTCACTGAGCACTTAGTTACACACACACACACACACACACACACACACACACACATTCAAAAAAGCAAAGGCTATTTCCAAATACAGAATCTTTCATTCTGTATTTTACTTGCAAATAGAAATAATAGTGTGTAATTTCAAGGTGGTTATGAGGAAGACACATGCTTCTGTTGCAGAGAATCTGAGACAATAAGTTGCTGCTCAATCACAATAGCTCACTTCATTGAACTATTTAAAGCAGAAAGTAGATTTTAGAGTTGTCTTCCCAAGATTTGCTCCACTGTAGTAGCCTAAAGTAAATTCAATTATTTATACTTCTTGGTGCCTATCCCAGGAGAAATGATGTCATATATTCACAAAAGTTAAGTACAGGAACATTCCTAGCATATTCATAATGAACAAACAAACAAACAAAAAGACAAAGCAACCCAAATATTTATCAGTAAGAGAATGGATAAATGCCCTATAGTCATGCAAAGGAATACTACACAACAATTGTAAGAAGTACAACTTCATAGATGAATCTCTTAGGCATAAGAATGAGTGAAAGAAACATGACACAGAAGAATACATACTCTAATATTCTATATGTATAAAATCGAAGAGCAGATAACATTAATCTTTAGTGACAACAGGAAGAGTAGTAGTTATCTCTGAGGTTGGAGGGTTCTGAGTGAGAAAGGACAGGTGTTTGTCTCCTAAAGTCCTGGAAACGATGTAGGCAGTGGTTACATCAGTGTGTGAATAGGCAAATGTTTATCAAACTATACACTGGTAAAATATTTAATGCATGTTTTTACCTCATTACATTTTAGTTACATGGTTTAGGAAAGCATAGTAGAAGAAAGCATGGGCAATTTTTCTTTTTGCAAGTTGCTTTCATACCTTTGAACTCCACTCTTTTACTCTTTAGAAATCCTAAAAATTTTAACTATTATCCCAAGTTGATATTCTTGAGTCCAACTGCTCACTTCATTTACCTACTCCCTTATGTAATTTTACAACACTGATGTCCAGTATCTTCTTACTTGAGATAAGTCAGTGGGCCTTTGTCTCTTGGAATGACAGAGGTAAATAACTCAGCACTTGGGCAACAATAGATTTAACTTCCACTGCTTTGCTTGTGTATTTCATCCTAGATGAAGAGCTGGAGGCCTTGTAGATGACCATTCTCTGGCATGTTTTACAGCATAGGCAAACAGATGCCTGCAGCATGCAGAAGAAATGCTCAGTTTGTATAAGAGTCAGAGGAAGAAATACAGGTGAAAATCAGGCATAGGTGAGAATGAGAAGACACTATTGCTGATTTTCCCTATTCATTCATCTGGACACAGTTTTCAGATAATCCAGATGGGTACTGCTTTGACATTCACTTGACCTTTTCATTCTTTTATTGTTTTTCTAATTCTTTGGGAAATAATCTCTGATGTTGCTCTCCATTTAAGGAAATTACATTGAAACTATATGCTGAGTGCATAGTCTTCTCTCCATATTCCCCCATCACATGACTTTATGTAGTGCTCCCAAGATTTTTGGTCAGTCTCAACCCTCAGCTCTTCTGCTGTATTAGATTTTTGTCACTAGAACCCCCTGGTGCTCTTGCCAAAATTTAGTACGTATGCTGGTTAGTGGGAGATACTTGTTTTGCACTTTCTTTAGAACATTAAAATATATAATTCACATCCTTAAACCCCAAAATTAACATTTGCTCCCTTTACTCTTTCCTGCTCTCCTCTCTCTCCCTTCCACTTTCTCTCCCTCCCTCCCTCCCTCCTTCCCTCTCAATTCACAGACTCAGCAACAGCCCCTGCTTCACAGAAACAAGGCTGGTCCTGTTCTGACTTTTCTAGTTCTGTGTTAAAAACCAAGTCCCTCTTCCTGGCACACACTGAAGTGAAAGGAGACACAGAAAGAAAACACCAGAAGCACAACGATTACCTTTTTTGGAAGCAAAACATTTTTTTTTCCTCAATGCCTCCCTAGGACCCTCAAGCTCTCCTCTTTCTTTTGTCTTTGGAGTCCTGGTGTGGGGGCAGAATGTTTCTTAATTTAGTTGTCCAGCCTCCTCTCTGAATCTGTTTCTTGCCCTAGCCATCTTTCCACCGAGTTTCTGCTATATTTTGCCTCCGTGTCTCTTCTTTCTGAAGTGTGTGAGTGAGTGAGTGTGTGTGTGTGTGTGTGTGTGTACATACTAGGTCTCACTTGGGGGCTCATTTCTAATTAAGTCGTTCAGGAGGTGAAAACACACAGATCAACCACCGGATGAAACCTCCAATTAGAAGGAAAATGGATCAAACGGATCCCCATCTCTGAGAGGTCCACTTTAAGCAGACAAATAAAATGGGATGGGACAAATGATTATTTTAAGTCAGGAAGATTAGAAGAAAAATGTAATTGGCTCCGCAGCTACTTCTTATTCTTTGGCTTTCGTAGACTCTGTAAACCTGACCTCTCGTCCTGACCCCCAGTTGTGATTGTATCCAAGGTTTCCCTGTCCACACCGAAAAGTCTGTGCTGCCCAGCTGAAAGGGTTAACACCGTGCTGGTACCCCAGTCTGCCTGCTAACTAACGGAGAGAGCGGTGGGCCTCAGAGCCCGCCCCCTACCATGCCTCCCAGCCAATAGAAACCAGCGGGCAGTGTGGCGCTGTGTCCTATTGGCTGCCGACCTACGTGCATAAGAAAGAAAGAGAGAGGCAGGCAGGGCAGCATTGTTATCCTAAGACACTCATCTGGTGTCTGAGTCTGCAGGTGACACCGCTTCGGTAAGGAGCGCGGAGTCGGAGCTGGCACGCGCCGGGCTGCAGCCTGGGACGGAATCCGCCAGCCTCGCCAGCTGCTTGCGACTCCACTGGCAGCGCCTCGGCTGAGCGTGGAGGAGCCCGAAAGGACTTGTCCGGGGAGATGCACCTGCCGTTCGCGCCGAGGGCACCGGCAGGTCTGCAGGCAGCCGAGGAAGCAGGGAAGCCGGGGGAACGGTCTTTGCCCGGGTGCCAGGCTCTGGTTTCGGATCACAGTGGAGATGAGTGAGCCTCCTTAGAGTTAGAAGGAAGGCAAGATCTTGGGTTTCTCCTCGGTGGGGGGACAAGAAGGGACTTCCCTTGCTGGGTTGCCACTTTCCACCGCTCTCCCACCCCGCGCGCGCCGGCCCAGCGCCGAAGCCTCACTTCCGAGATGCTCGGGCCGACCGGGCTGCACGCTGCTCCGCGGGAAGGCAGCAGGAAAGAGGTCTAACGGGCGGCGAGGGCGGCAGCAGCAGCAGAGTGGAGAGCTAGGGAATTTGAACAGAAATCTCCGCTCCCTCTCACGCGCGGAGGGGAAGGCTTTCGCGTTTCCCCAAATGAGGAACAGCCACAAGAAATCATGAAGTAAAAAACTTTGGAAACCTGCCACCGGAGATGTTGCACAAAAATCTGGAATGTTTTAGGAAGCTCCTCCCGATCGTTGGAGGTTTGAGGAGCAGCTGATACACAGGAGGGCTCTTGCAAGGATTCAAGGTAACAGTGCAGGGGATTCCTGGTTTTCCTTTTCTCATTGTCCTTTTTGGTGAGTCCATCGGGAAGGGGATCCTTTTGCCTGAGTACAGCCCGCTTGCCCTGGTGCCTGGCGAAGGGAATGATTCCACTTAGTTTCTGTCTCTCGTGGAGCTGAGCTGTGGACTTCGGGTTTAACTGGAGATCGCTCTGGTTTTGTCTCCTGGTGTTGCATGGCTGTCACACAGCTTGGGCACGCTGCCTGACCTATATTGCTTTTGCTTGGTTTAAGTCCTCAAAGTTAGTGCAACTCGCATTAGCTTCGGAAAACCCAATCGGGCTGCATAATTGCACAAAATGACGAGGACTATTGCCTGCTGAGTAGATGTTGGACTGAATTGTACGAGGTTCACTGTATTTGGGGAAAAAAAAACCCTGAAAAGCCGAGGTGATGATGCACGATATGTCTATATTCACATGTTCATAGAGCCCTGTAACGTGTCTTTGGAGGCCAGTTTCGTTTCCCCACGCACATACAGCCCAGAGGAAAACAATTTCCAAAGAGTGAACCCTGTAGGGTGCTAATAGTCTCCCCGGGTTAGAGGCAGAAGCCCCATTGACTGGGTTGAGCTTGTGGGAGCACTAGAGACACGGGGGAAGAATATTGTTGTGCTGAAGGGAAGGGTATTTTGGTATCATCTAGCGCATCACTCTCCCTGCTTCTGTGATCATCTGGGTACACAGTGAAATGCTGCCTGTGGTGTGTATGTGCTTATGCTTGCAGCTATATGCAGGAAGCTGGCTGCCCACTGAAGAAGCAAGCGTGTGCAGCACCCAGCCCAGGCCATGGATACCCGGAGTGTTCCTGCCTAGTAGGAGCATGAACTTGTGAGCTATAATTCTAGCCCAAAGGAGTTTTCTCCTCGCTAAGCAGTCCTTCTGCATGGTACATATTTATCCAGGGTATATAGACCTAAGCCAAATATTAACTAATAATCAAGCTAATGCACTGTAACGTGATTGAACAGACCCCTCTGTAAAGAACCGTGTGTATGCTCTTCCTAGCCCTGGGAGCAGGGTGCCCTGAGCAGAAACAAATGTTTTGCTAAAAGGTTAATAATTGTAAAAGACCATGCTTGTAGCCATGCAATCTGGCCTTATCCAGTAGGGACAGTGATATGTCAGTATAGACCAATCCAAAAGATCAAAGGTGTATTGTCAGTCAAGTATTCCTACCTCTGTCCTTGTCCAGATATGTGCCCAGGTGCATGTTGAAGTGACTCTCTTTTTCTCTCTCTGGTCATTCATTCTATAAGATATGCAATACCACTAATAACCAAGCAGTTAAAGTATTTTACTAAATCCCCTCGGGGGCAGTCTGATGACATCAGGCAACAGCCAAGTGATATTGGAGTTTGTGTTTTCCCCCTTGACTTCACGCAGTTATGTGTATGTTATTTGTTTAAGGCCTGACCCTCTGGAGTTCCCTTTCCCCCAGAATAAGTTGCTTGGCAGCACTGAGGGCATGACCAAGCAATGCTGCCCCAAGGATCCTGTCTTATCAATATTGTAGTTACTGCCAACTCCCCTACTCTGGGAAAAGATGCACGCTTTGCTTCTTTGAGGAGGGATGTGATTTCAAAAGAGGCAGAACACGGATACTAAGAAATGTTTGAAAGTAAGGAAGCAAATGTCAGACTATAGTCTTCCCTGCTGGAGAGCAGCTGGCTGTAAGGATTTGACAGCTGGGCTGCAGTCATGGAGAAGACAGAAGCATTCTTGACTCTTGCTTTCCTCTCCTCACCAAAAATGGAGCTGGTTTTTTTCTCTCGGAACGAAGTGGTGTGTGCTGCAGTGTAAAAACAAGAATGGAGGTGGGGATGGAAGGGCTGGGGAGGACAGAAGCTGGTCTTCAGGGAGGGGAGCATCTTCTATCCTGGGTCCTCAAAAGATTATCTTCTGGGTGTTCCTTTCTGCCTCTTGACTGGCTGTTTACTGAGCAAGGCCAGAGGGCACAAAGCATCCCTGCGTCATCAACTCCTCCTGATCCCCTTTCCCAAGGCACAGCCTAGTCACTGGGGAGCATCACATAACAGAGATCCCCTCTGAGAGGATGCTCCAAAATCCCTCTCCGGCTCACAAACAAGAGGTAATCTAGAGGGACTGGAGACATCTGCATGGGTACTCTCTGCTGACTGGTATCCTACTGTTGAGGTTTCCTGGTCAGTGTTTAACAAAATACTGTGCATTGTATTTTTGGCCATTTGGTTCTTTTTCTTAAATAATAAGGTCTTATATACATTTTTTAAAGGCATCCTTTTCCAAAGAGCTAGGAGCATTTCACAGAACTCCTCTAATTAATCCTCACATGGCTTATTGTCTCATTTATCTTTGATTATCCTAAGAAGTAGAGCTAGAGTGATTGTAGCCTTCTTCTTTGAAACAGGAGGGCAGAAAACCTCAGAGAGAAGAATTGCTTTACATTAGGTCACACAGCAATTAAGGGAAGTCATGGAATGAGTTCTGGTTCATAGTGCTCCTAAACCAACCCCAGTGTCTTTTGGCTTCTTTACAGGCATGGTTTGATCTTAGTGATTGTGCTCTAATATAGTTTTTCTGTACTTTATAAGACCAGGAGGTTTCAGTGACCCAGGGTTTCTCTGTTGGCACTAACCTAAGGATAGTGAGGGCTAAAAGTCCTCAATGATTTTACAGTCTAGTTAGAGGAATCAGATCACATCTGGGAAAAGGGTACATGGTAATATAAGTTCTACAGGGCAGTCCAATACATGAGAAGTCAAAAGGATGCTCTAATAAATCTGCAATCGATTTCTACAGATATAGAGAGCTATTAGTATGGAAAGGAGGGAGAATTTGAGTTGAGCCTTGAGCAATTGGTGGGATTTTTTGGGTAGGGAGAGAGGGCTCCTGGCTGATGGACACACTAACTGCGACATGGTGGGAAGGCTGGACACTTCACACCATACATGACTCCTAGCAATCTGCCTGAGCCAATTCTCCTCTGGCCACCTAGACATATTGTATATCTGGTTTAACATTTTGAATATATATTGGCTGAGAGGAAGTTGCCCAGAAACCCAGAGAGAGAGAGAGAGAGCTCTAAAATGTTAGGAATCTTCTTCACCACTGG
Source organism: Dasyprocta punctata (assembly GCA_004363535.1). Lineage (NCBI taxonomy): Eukaryota > Metazoa > Chordata > Mammalia > Rodentia > Dasyproctidae > Dasyprocta > Dasyprocta punctata. The sequence goes on along the minus strand of RJWM01005756.1, from coordinate 66,058 downwards.
AAATTATCTGGCCTTCTACTCACCCTCAAGTCTGATCTACATACAGTGGGAAAAATACTGTTCAAGGTCAGAGAGCTTATCATCATCATATCCAAAAAATTTGAATGAGGATATTAAGGAAAAACAGGCAAGTTTCAAGAGAACATGAGAAAATCTCATATTTTAAAATCAGAATCTCTGAAGAGAGCTTTGATTTTCCTCCATTTCCTATTTCCCCACCCAAATGTTCCCCTTGGGGTTTACTTAGAGCCGGCAAAATGCCAAAGCCTTTAGGCATTTTGCATTGAGCAGAAGATTTTCAATCTTAAGATTCTTGAGCATGCCCATGTATATAACCTCTTGTCTCCCCTTCACTTTCCCTTTTAATAAAACATATGCCGTAGCAGTCACAAAGGAAGAGACCACAAAAAAGCAGGAGGAGATGGGGTGTGGTATTGCCCGCAGCTGTACCACAGGGCACTGTGATTGCTCAGCTGAGCAGGAGCGGGGAGCTGCAGTCTGCCAGCCTGGGAAGCAGCATGAAAGGCTGAGGGCCATGGCCCACCAGGGAAGGCTGTGGCACTTTGGTTCTAGCAGTGGGAAAAGGTCAGGTGAAACCTAGGTCCTGCAAGAGGCCTGGAAACACAACCACTCAATTCTTTGGTCTTCACTTAATTTGAGACTTCTATTCAGCCTGTGTATTCAAGCTTCAATTCAGACTTCTATTCAAGTAATGGCTTGAGTGACCCCAGTCCTATAAGAGAGGACATTCATAGTGGGAATGCGAACAGAATGACTTGCCTAAAGTTATACCATACCTGATGTCAAGAGGAAAATCCTTAGGAGCCCAGTCTCTTTGTGCGTTTTGCCCCAGGAGTGCATTCTGGGAACAGGTCCAGGGACATTTCTCTGGAAAATCGTGCCCCGGACCTTGCTGTCACCCTTGTTTCCTGTGTTCAATGACCATGCAACTGGACTATGGGTATGACACCTTTCTCCTTTGCTCTTCAGGAGCATCCATGAGCATCTTTGGTGACCGAAGTAGATAAGAGGGCCAAGCACATGGATATATATGATCGGTTGTTGTGGATTCAGGTGTGTCCTATTTGGGAGAGAAGTGAGAGGCAGCTCAGTGATTCTTCAGCCTGCAGGCTGCAATGGGTTGTCTTTGATCAATTAGGGGCAGACTGACCCCTTTTGAAATTGTCACACTGCCATGCAGAGGAAAGCTGAAGAGCATTATTATAACATGAGATCTTCAACAGCCTGTCCTATCATTCCTTTTACTAAGCCTCATACATAGTGCGAATACATCTGAAATGTTGGGCTGGACCAGCAATTTGATACCTCCCAGGACTGGGTGCTAATCTGCACTAACCAGTATGGTGGCTACTTGCAACAGATGGCTTTTGAGCTCTGGAAATGTGTACTGCACATGTGAAAATACATGTTAGAATTTGAAGTTCAGTTTTAAAAAAGGAATGCAACATATCTCATCAATAGTTATGTTGATTACGTTAAATGATAATATTCTGAATATACTGGGCAAAATAAAATATATTGATTAGTCCCACACACCTCTTCTAACTTTTCAAAGTGCCTACCAGAAAAGGTAACTATTTCTTTTGAACTGATTATTTCTTTTGGTCTAGGCCCTGTAGAGTGACAGGTTAATGGAGAGAAAGGGCAGAGTCATGAGACAAGAGGAGCCAGAGATATAAAAAGACAGAGAATGTGGAGGGAGAACTCAAGAACAGCCCAGAGTGAGCCTCTGCACATGTATTTCAGGAATTTAAAGTAAAGGAGGGTGCAAACCGTGTACACTGGCCTATATTTATTGAGGAGGGACCTCATTAACTGTGATTCAGCCCCGCACCTTTGCAAAGCATTATAGTTCTCAGTTCATTTGCAAAGAATGAGCAGGTGAGAGGCCTGGTGATTTATCCTAATATTTTTGAGTTTCTGCCTGACAGTAGAAGTAACCAAGTGACTGGTCTTCAGGGTTTTATCCCAAAATGTGAGGCCATAGCAGTAGAGGTCAAATGAATGTGTTCAGTATTTCTTTTTCCAAATCATCTTCTTTTGCATCTCTACCACATTATGATCATTCCTTGTGAGAATTTTGCTTTTTCAAACCAGATATGTTGATTCCGCGGTGGACAAAATGAAATGCCACTTCCATGAGTTAAACATTGTTTTGTCAAACTATCAGTAGAAGAATAGGGAAAGACATATTACATGATTTGATTTGATTTAATAATTGCAGATTGGAATATTACAGATCATATATTATTGTCATTATTGTTAAGCAGGGCAATAAGGTTGGGGCATAACTAGACCTCCTTAGATTAGCTCAGCATTCTACAGTTCACAAAGTGCTTTCACCAGCTGCATTTCACCTGATTCTCACAATGCACCTACAGGGAAGTTACTATCTCCATTCAAAGTTTGCTAAGATCTGCCCCCAAATTATCTATACTACAGTAATTTTTAATCCTTCTCTGGCTATGTACTTCATTCAGTCTTGCTTCATCACACTGATCTACCTAAGGTTCTTGATGTTATCCATGTAAAAGAGGGATCATTACCTCTCTGAGTCTCAGTATGAGCACCTATAAAAATAGAGATATTATGTCCTATCACTCAATGGATTACTCTCATTGTTAAAAAATGGGAGGGGGCAAACATAGATCCAGGTACACTGTGGGTGCACAACAAATGTTAACCCCTTTCCTACTAATGGTCCTCAGTTAGATATCCCGAAGATCACCACGTCCAAAGTTAGACTTGGAGGCTGTGCATGCATTTTACACCCCAAGGCAAATCTTTCCCCAAATATCCTGATTTGTTTACTAATACAACCAGACCTCCAGAGGCATTTTAAGAAAAGCAGGCTGCCCTGAGCTCCACATTCTCTCACATTGCACCCAACATCCAATCTCTAGCACTGCCTATGTAGTATCACCTAATGATTTCTCAGTGCACAAGGTCCTCTCACCCCTCCTGTCACTCTCCAGTGTTGGGTTATTGTGCCCTCTTGCCTGGCCCTTCCCAGAGTTTGATCTCACTGCTTCCTGTTTTGAAGAGTAACCAGTTCAGTCTCCTTCTGGTAGACAGTGTGATCTTACACACTGGTAAAACTGATAATGCTTACCCTCTTATTGTAAATCTTCAGTGACTCCCTGCTACTGTGGGCATGAAACCCAGATTTCATAGGCTGGCCAAAAGAAGCTCCTTCCCGAGCTGACCCATCAGCCCCTTTGTGCCTCTCTCCCACCTTCCCCTTCTCCTTGCAGCCACTTGAAAGGCAGGTGTACTCCCTCCATGCTCCAGGCCTTGGAGGGCTGTGTTGTTTCCTGCAGAACCTGCTTCCTCTTGGTCTCTGTCTCCTAAAGGGTTGCTGAGTTTCCAGCTCTGTAAATAGTACCTCTTCTGTGAAGGCTTCTCTGAGACTCTGGGACGGAATTAATTGCCTCCTCCTTCACACTCCCACACACGGAGCTCAGACTCTGTGTACTGCACTCACCACCATGCAGTGATTTGTTGATGGGGCTATCTCCTGCGTGAGGCAGTGGGCTTGAGACTGGGGGTTCCAGACATATGTATTGACTATATTGAATGTATGATTATGAGTCCATGCTGGGTCCTACTCTTCACAGGGGATTCATCAGAAAGCAGCACAGATCAAAGCTTTGCCATCAGGCTGTTTCCATGCTAGAAGAAGATGTGCTGCTAATCACGGTAATAATGGTTATTATGGACATTGATAATAATAGTTAACACTTTAATAGTATTTACGTGTCAGGTACTATGTGGGAAATTTTATGCGCATTAACTCTACTTATCTTCGTGGTTTTGTAAAGTAAATAGTCTTGTGATTCCCATTTTATAGGTGACAAGTTGGAAGTCCAGAGAGGTTAAATCCATGTCCAAAGTCACACAGCTAATAAGTGGGAGAGATGGCATTCTAATCAAGTTTAAGCCCTGAGCCCTTATTTTTTTATTACTGTGCTATCCATGTAGGCAAATAAATAAATGCAATTTCAGGTGATGAAAACAGAGAATATAAAATAGGTTTTATAAGAGACAATGATTGAGGCAGTGTTAGGAAAAAATCCTTTAGTGGAGGTAATATTTAAATTAAGACATGATTTATCTATTGAGAAATTTAGATAGGGCTGAATCTGAATCCAGAAAGGGGCTGAAACGGGACCTAAAGAGGAGAATTGTTTACTCTGTGTAACTGGGGTGCTACCTGCTATGATGTCCACCTCTCACTCTGTAGGTATCAGGCTTGGTCCTCAGTGGTCTTAGGGAACAGCAAATAGTCCAAATGTTTCCAAACCTCACACCCACCAGTACACTTTTGTCTCCCGTTCTTCTGGGTTAAGACATCTCTCACAAGGTGTTCAGTTTGCTGCTTTTGACAAAGGTAGAGGACACACACACACACACACACACACATATCCATGTACACCACTGCTTTGGCAAACCACTTTATTTTACTTCTCTCCTGTGAACGACGTGTCACTCAGAACCTTAGTGAAGTGACAGGCACAGACACAGCAAAAAGGCTGGAGACAACCCAAAGGCATGAGCAAAAGGGGAAAAGAAAATTATTTTTTAACAAGATGAGAAGTGAATTGGACTGGAGGGAGAAATGGGAATTTGATCGTGGAGGGATGTGAAGAGGGGTTTCTTCTGAGAAGTTGACAGTGTGCTGGGTGGCAGTTTGCTCTAAGACTTTGTATATAACACACCGATACACATAGACATTCATCTATATTCACGTGCATTTGCGCACCACATATATATTCCCGCATAGTGTGAAAGGTATGGGTACTTCTCATAATAAAAAGTGATTGGGAGAGCAGGTGAAACTTAAGGGAAGCAAGTTCACACATATTTAATTTACATTACAAACTTGCTTTATGATAAAAATTATACCAGGTTCAGTTTTCCTTGTACTATCTCATTTAATTTTCATTCAGACCTTATGGAGTATCATTCCTGTTTTGCAGAATGAAATGGAGGAAGGCTCAGCCCAGAGAAGCTGCTGTCAGGCTCTGGGCTCTTGCTGCTGTACCATGCCCTCTGCCTTGCAGCTCCTGGAAGCTCTGAGGGTCACCTGGGTGCAGAAATAAGACCCTTGGTTTCTTGGTCCAATGAACTTGGGCTTCAAGTTTTCCTTGACTGTTTGCCATCTGTGTGACCTTAGCAAGGTTTCATAACCTCTATGAAGTAATGAGTATTTCCACTTAATTGTCTTAGAGACAGTGACTGAAAAATAGCAACAAAGTACCTGCCCTAGAATAGGAATTCAGAAAATGGTAGTTGCTGGGTTTGAGCCCCCAAGTAGAAGCCCTATTAAGACTGATCTCCAAGGACAGCAACGATGGGATTCAGTTCTGGCCAGTGAGGATTGGATAGTGGCCTCAGCACATGCTGTCTGGAGTCCAGTGTACCAGACAGTCCTTGGGAATAGGTACCACTAGCCAGTTACCATGCTAACTGCTTTCCAACATTGTCTCATTTAATCGTGTAATAACTTGTTATCTTCTGTTTATAGATAGAAAAACTAAAGTTCAGAGAGATTAAGTAACTCATCCCAGCTCTTACAGGTTGAAAGTGGCAGAGCTCAGATTCGACCTTGGGTCTCTCGGATACAAAAGCCATGCTCTTCAACACTGGGCTTGGGAGTATGACAGACTCTCCACTTCTGTCAAGAGTGGGACAAAAACATCATTAGACTCTTGGAGATTTTTTGGAGCAGGCCACAATTGTTGGTGCACCTTCAAAAATGATACAGTTTTTAGTATAATTCCTTAAACATCCCTGGTCCTTAGTACATGCAGGGTGAGTATTTCAAGTGCCACCATTTTGAATACAGGTGTCATTCATTTTCAAAAGAGTAGATTTTCAAAACAAATAAAATTAGAAATGAGTGTCCTTAGGATTGGAGGGAATGATTTCCTGAATTACACAAGAATATATCTGTGGTGGTGTTTAACCTTTCAAAAATGGCAGTGGAAGAGTTTAATCAATAAATGCCCTCCTAGAACCCCAGTGTATAAAGCAGATATGCCTGGGATAGACGTCTGTGACTGGTGTGCCCTGTGGGTCTGGAGCTCTACCACCTGTCGCTTCTCTTCCCCTGCTGAAATAGAACTCCAAAGAAACTCCCCAGCATCTAAAGTCTGCACAAAACACATTGAAAAGCATTGCACTATAGAAGTCCTTTAAAAAGCAAGACTTGTGATTCATTTAAAGAAGTGACATATTAAAATTGATCATAAAATATAAGACCTTCACCAACCCAGACACATCTGTGACATTCAGTGAGACTAGGACAAATTACTGTTGTTGCGCCTGTTCTCAGTGATTGAAAATGCATGAAGTTCAGTGCCTATGAATAAATGCCTGCTATGTGCCAGGAACTGTACCAGACACGAAATGTGCTGGCTGTGGATTTCCTTCAATTCTAAAAACTCCCTACGAAGTACATGTCATCATTGCCCTTTTGAAGATGAGAAGAAAAGCAGATATAGAGAGGTTGTCAGCTACCCAAGATCTCATGGCTAGTAAGGGAATAGTGCAGTTGGGATTTGAACTCATGCCACAGAATGAATTAGGGAGCACGCATTAGGTCACCATGCCCTACAGATTCAACAGTGGATGGAGGTAATAGTTCCTCTTTCAAAGTTGTTTACTTTTTCCTTGTTGGAGAGATTTTACTGAACGATATTTCCACAGGGCACTCAGGTCCCCCGGGACCCAGGCTGTGATCTGTCTTTCTGAATGCAGTCCTTCTCTTCCTCATCCTGAACCTCAAGGCTGGCCAGCTCAGGGGCACTAGGACTAGGGGTACTAAGCTCTGCCCCACTCACAGGGCATTTTGCAGCATCCTGGACATGTTGACCCGGCTTAGCCTGGAGCCAGCTCTGGATTCCTGCTTGGCCGCAATCCTCCTCACTGGCCCACCCACCCGCGCAGGGAGAGGCGCATACTGGTAGGGTGAGGGGTGGGGCTGCAGAATCAAGTCCTTGGAATCCCCTTGAGGTCTAGCGATGCTAGAGCACTCAATAGGGACAGCAGGGACAGTTCACTTCTCCCTCTCTCTCTCTCCGTGTTCAGCCATTTAGCCGACGTCGTCAGGCAGGAACCGGGCCAGGGGTGAGCAGTGTTCGGGCTAGTGATGGGTCCTGGGAAGCACCCTGCTGCGCGGTCTCAGCCAGCGATCTTTGCCCTTTGGGATTTGAGACCTAAGGGACTACAGAGCAAGGTCAGCATCTTCCGGAAGGCTCAGGGCACTGGGGACCCCTAGAGGCAAGAGGAGGCGTAGGAGAGGTTCTGGAGCTTGCGAGGCGACCTTTCCTAAAACCCTTGTCTGTAAGCACACTGTGTACCTCAAGCCAGAAGAGACAAGGGCGGACTGTGTGTGCCTGTGCTTGTGCCTGCGTGTGTGTGCGTGGGCGTGCGAGAGTGGGGAGAGAAAGCTCCATTTGTTGATGCCACCCTACCGTGGCCAGGCTGTCCCTGCACACCTGCCCTTCTCTCCGGTGCTCCGGGTTGCCAGGATGTGGCTCAGGGCCTGCTGTAACCCAGAGACTGCCCTCCTTGGTGACTCCCCGCCACCTCCATCAAGATGATAGCTTTCCCTCGGGCCCTTCACACCTCTCTGTAACCTGATCAACTCATTTGTGCTGATGTATTAATGACTAATAATGATTTAATGTGCTGCCTTCCCAATTAGCACTCCAGCAATTCAAAAAAGAAATTCACAGATTTTTAACCCAAGTAAGAGACTGATGGTTTTCCATTTCAAGAGAAACGGCAGACCCCTCCATATGAACCGACAGCTGCCTGTTCAGTGTGCACGCGGCGCCAGTCCCGGTCCCGGTAGCGTTTGGATGCGTTGTGCAGAGGCCTTCTCCAACCCACAATCGTTAGCGGTAACACCCATATAATGTTAATCAGGAGCAGAAACCTGAATCCCTACCTACCGTGTCTCACTAGCATGTTTTCAGAGTGATTTTTCATCCCTTCTGAACTTATCATTGAGGAGGGAGAGGCTCAGACATGCTTACCAGGGGCCCAGTCTTTGGCAGGCTCTGCTATGTACTAGCAATGGGATCTTGGTCATTACCGTGGAGGACTCAGTGCCCACATCTGTAGAACGAGTACAGTAAAACAGACATTACACGAATGTGTGAAGCACAAAATAAAATAATGCTGAGTTAGTACTTACAACATCTGGTGTATGGAGAATGCTCAATAAATGACAGTTTTTTTTCCTTCCTAATCTTATTTTTACATTGTTCTTGCCCTATCTCAAACTTTCAGTGTAGGCCAGCATGCTACCACTGTATTTCCACTGTATTTACTCATTGATTTATTATTTACAAGCAGGTGAACCAATACAGGCTCCTAGGTGTAATTGGTTTAATGAACTAGATTTCTTTCCAGGTGCTGACACTGTATGAAATATTTCTCCCCTCTGCTTGGTTTCTTTAAATGTATCTCACAAATGCAGTGAGTGAAATGGATTTGGCAGTGACTTAGAAAGACTTAATGCATTTTGGAAAGAAAAAAAGTCATAACAAAAAATGGTTTGTTTTTGTGATATATGGTTCATATGATATGACAAAAATCCATTTTTATGCTTAGGAAAATTGGCTAATTTTAAAAGAGTTGACACATGCCATATGCATATAGAGTAATGATAGATTTTTCTCAGGCAAACAACAGAAGAACACAGGGCCAGAAATATCTCTGTTAGGTCTTTAGTCAGTTACATTTTTGTTTGGTGGCAGACCTGCCTCACACAGGACAGAGGATGTCACAGAAAATGCACTCATGTGGCCTCAGGTGCTAACATTAGATATTTGATCATAAAAATACCATCTACCAAGAGTGGAACACAGATATTGTGCTTTCATGAAATAAGTGAGAAGAGATTTAGGAACCTACCAATGTAGCAAGCTTTATCTTTAAGAAATCAAATAGTTCATAAAGGTAATTGTCTGCATAAAAGGTAGAAATAATGGATAAAATACAGAATTGGTGAGCCACCCTTATTTAGGGTGACTTCTGAAGTTCGGTCGTTTCTTCTGTTGGAAACATGAATAAATTTTGGAATTTAAATATGATTTATTACATGCTTTGGAATCCTCTGGCTTACAGTATTTCATAAATCATATTGAGAAGGAAATCCTATGTATTGGCAATTTCTACTATTTAAGGTAAAGAGGTTACATATGAAAATAAGATGCCATAAGATTGCACATGAAATAAGCGATTATGGAGAGTTGAAGACAGATGCAGGGGCTTTATTGTCTTGATAGCCTTCCTGCAAGTCCTTTCCATTTTCTACTCCCAGGTGTGTCTACCAGAATCCCAGTCCCTTATGGGTTGATGGTGTTCAGTCCATTTGACTCAAAGCATTTGATATTTTATTTTACTTTTTTTTTCTTTCAAGGGATGATTTAATTAGCGGCTGCAGAAGAAAAGAAGCTGAACAGCTTAGAGGAGGTTTATGGTTAGGTCTGCAGGATTCAGCAGTTTGACATTCTAATCCTGTTATTTCTCACCTTAAGGTGGACAGGGTCAGCGGGGTTGGGTTTTTTCCCTTCACATAATTCATTGAAGTATTAGGTTTTCCTTTTCCTTCCTCCTTGCTCACATTCTTTGCTTCATTTGACATTTTTGTCCGGTTCCTTACTACATGTTTTTTTCCCCTCCTTGGTTATCAAAAAGCAGACAAATACAACCAGTATTTTGGTAGTTCATTCAGGACTGAGTCATATAAGAGAGAAATTTTCCTCTTTCTTCTTTCATTCAGGAATGGCTCCCATATGAGCTTGACTGTTAAGGTGAATATGACCAAGGCTGAGGAAGAAGCCAAGCTGTATGTGTGGTTCTCTTCTTAATTGTAGATAAAATACCTTGAAGGCAGGATTTGAGTCTTATTTATCATTGTATCCTTGGCTCTCTGACACAATATAAAGCACAGGGAAGACTACTATGTTTATGCAATGAAAAACAAAACAAAAGATCCCCCCCTGGCAAACCTCACCATTTACTTCACCATACCCACTTTCATTAAACTATGAACTCGTGGGCATTTAACAAGCATCTTTCCTATTAAAAATGTTTAGTATTCAGGATTTCAAATTTATAGAATTGCAAAATTAGGGAAGTGTTTCCTTTAAGGCAGTGGTTCTCAAAATTTAATGTGCACCTGGGGAACTTATTAAAATGCAGCATCTTCAGCCCCTCAGCCAAAGAATCTGATTCTGTAGGTCTTGTGTGAGATTCAGAAAATCGCATTTTAACAAGAGGATGATTTAAAGACCACATTTTGAATAATACCATTTTAAGGCAATCCGAGTGAAGTGTTAGCCAAACTCTGTTTAGTAGAAGATGGATTATCCCTAAAGTGGTTAATGGGTATCACGTGGGGGAAAAAGAGTTTTGTGATCAGAAAACTTGAGAAACATGGTACTCTTCCCACCCCCGACCCCATACACATCTAGAGGTTTACAGTGCACTTAGCATATTTGGAGGGCTGAAAAGTTCCATAGGGAAAAAAAAGCATGTTTTTAACTTTGTTTAACTAAATATTTTCTTTGTACACTGCCCTTAAAATTTTGTCTTTATGCCACTTATTAAACGTTGATGATTTCGATATGGACAGCACCGCCATTAGGGAGTGAGCAGCACCTTCAGGAAAAGGGCGGTAATGCAGCCCAGCTGTAATACTGCTGTTAATTTCCTAAGTAAAAAATGAGCCAAGCGAAGGTAGAGTTGGGAGAATCGTAAGGCATGAGGAGATACAGTATCTTACAATCTGGAGAGCCATTTGTTAAAATACCCATCATTTATTAATCATTTAATACTTACAGGCACTGTTCTATGTTTTTAATTATGTGTTAACTCCCTTGATCCTCAGTACAACCCTATGAGTCAGACACTTTTATAATCCCCATTGCACTGAGAAGGAAACTGAAACACTGAAAGGCTAATAATATGTTACTGTGATCATGGAGTCAGAAAGTAGTGTGGTACCATTTGAACCCAGGGAAACTGTATCAAGAGCCTATCCTGTTAACCATTTTATCAGACATTGTCTCTTCCAGTATCCAGATTCTGGAAATTATTGCCAACAATGAATGAGAGGTCCTGATAGACATAACCTGTTCAGGAGCCATGATGCTCCAATGCCTCAGGATGATCTTCTATACATGCAGACCTGTGATCATTGCCCTTTATTCATCAGAGAATTTATCATAATGACCACCTGAAACTCTGAAAGAATTTGCTATACTTAAACACAAAATATGCTTAGCAAAACAGCCTGCCAAAGATGATTCATGGATAGCAATTAGATGCAGAACCTTATGCCTATGAAATTCCAAGTTGGGTGGGAGATCTGGCCATCCTGCTGACACCTTGATAAAGAATAAGGTAGCTTGTCCCTTGCTACTCCACTCCACTCCTAATCCCCTCATTGCTCCTGAGCAAGGAGGTGTCCCCGAAGGGGTTGGGGGACAAGCTGAGCTGAAGGACAGGATTCCAGTTTTCACTATTGGCAAGTTATATTACCTCTTTGGCCCTCCGTTTCCTAATCTGAGTACAAAACTGGGGAAGGAGGGACTAATGATACCTTCACTAGCATTAGCCATGTATACATGGTACGTCCCAATGTTTGCCACAGGGGCAGTGTTTGGTCCCTTGTGCTGTTAGGGCCCAAGGATGGCATCATTTCTTGTCAATTATCTTCAAAATTACAATTATTAATATAGAGGTAATAGAGGTCAAAGCAATGACCCTGGAGCATAAGAGAGAATTCATAACAAAAACAGATAGTCATATAGCTGGTATCTCTTGATTCACTGAGGCAAAAGTTTTGTGTTAATAATTTTCTGGACAATGTTTCATGTCTGTATCTTGTACCCTAAACAACTGCTGTGAATATAACAATATGCAAAGTGCTGATTATTGTTACTTTCCTATTGTCTTGTTGTGAAATTGTTTTACTTTAATTTCTTACTTTTCTTCTGTTTAAAATAAATAAATAAATAGAGAGAGAGAATTTAGGAAGGTACATCTTGGCTCCAAGTTCCTGTATTGCTTCCAAAAAGCATGTTGGATGCGGATCACTGGAGATCTAACTAGGATTTATTTAACTAGGATTCATTTAAGTAGGATTCCTGGATACTTTAATTTCCTCTTTTGTAAAAGTATAAACAATGCTAGTTACAATTATATCCTACTAGCGGGTTCCTTCTTCTTCATTAATTAATGTGAGGAAACTGTCAGGTGACAATGATAGAGAATTTTCCATCCCCGATTTCTATAGAACTGATGTGTTCCAGGTGTCACTGGAGACACTCTACAATTGTAAACTAAACCACACTTCCCTTTTACAGTAAGGAAACTAGGACTTAGGCAAGTTTATTGTGGACCTGAAATCACACAAGTGGGAGGGGCAGAGTCTAAATCCAAGTCTGATTTTACCAATTCAAATTCATAATATTTTTCTCTCAACTATTTAGAAAAGGGAAGAGTAGGGGAAGAGGAAACGGGAGGGACAAATGAAGTCTGGCTTTTTTCTAATGATGGGTTCTCAGAAAGAGGTTTTCAAAATCGTACTGTGGTCTTCGGGAAATCACACTGCCTAGCGTCCTCTTCTTATAAACCAAGCTCTGCAGTTCCTCGAAGTCAACTGTTTCCCACTCTAGTTGTGCCTACCCCTTGACAGAAGCTGCTGTGGTGCATCCAGTCTGCCTGACTTACCATCACCGTGGAGCCTCAGAAGCCCAGCTACAGATAGCTGATCTTCTGGACTATATTGTCTTCCTTTCTGAACTTGTTTCTCTGGACACTGAAACTCTTGGCAGTGATGAAAGTGAGCAGAAAATTGTTCCTCACAAACAAAGTACATATACTTACCAAAATGAGTTCTCATGCTATTTTCCTTTGAAGCAAACTTCACACAACCTGAGCTCAGGGTCAGGCGCAGAATGGTGGCAGAAGTTTCCATTCCCTAGTGTTTTATGTGAATGGGGAATTAGCTTGCAAGAAGCAGGATAAAGGGTGTTTAACTAAAGAACTCCTGAAGGCATCCCAGTCCTACTTGTGTGTAGGTTCCATGCTTTCTACTCTAAAAAAGTAAATGTTCTACTTCTCAACTGAGCATGTAACAAATAGTGAGAACCATAAACACTGGGCACCAGGCTGAACGTGGATTTATCATTTTTGCTTGAAGCTGAATGACAGGTATGCAAGGATTCTTGGTATGATTATTTCTACTTTTGTATATGCTTCAAAATGTTCTATAGTTTATAATATTAAAATTTTTAAAATAATCCACGGATTCTAGAGTGAGAGTCTTGGACTGAAATTCCAGCACAAGCACTTTCTCGATGTGTTACATAGGCCCAATGATCTAAATTTTCTAAGACTATTTTCTCATCAATAAAATAGAGATAGCATCTATCTCAAATGATTGCTGTGAAAATTAAATAAGACAGTGAAATGAGCTGAGTACAATACACTGGCCCGTAAGAGCTTGAAAAATAATAACTACCATCCTTGTGGTTATTATTGTTATCTTTGAGGTTAGTATCATTTTGTGAGTTCCTTGCATTAGGTATTGCAACTTATTCAGTTTCCTATTCATTCTATCTAGCTCAATTTCAAGCTTGTCTAATGAGAATAACAAATATTTATTGAGCTTCTTTGAGATTCCAGGCACTTTCTAGGAGCTATGGAAATAGCAATGAACAAAGCAGACAAAATATAAAATTCCTGACCTTCTGAAGATTATATTTTGTTGCTATTGGGTAGACAGACAATAAACAATAACAAAAAATAAATGAGCTAAACTTTTGTTAGAAGGTAATAAGTTCTATGGGGAAAATATAGCAAAGATTAGAGCAGTAGAGGAGGGTGGCAAGAATAAATGGAGTAGCCAGGGTAGTCGTCAATGAAGAGATGACATTTGTGCAAAGACTAGAAAGTGGGAGAGTGAGTCATGTAGCTACCTGGAGAATTTTCCCATGATGGAGAGTAATACAGTGGTTCCTTGGTTCACAAACTTAATTTATTCTACTATTTTGGAGAGGATAACCACATTTGTGTGGAAAAGACAGTGGTGGTTGTGTTTGTCACTTGATTCAGAGTTTGCAAACAAGCAAAAAATTTGCCAAACACTTCTGTTTATGAACCAACAGGTTTTTTTTTTTTTTTGCAAACAAAAGTAATCACAAACTGAGTTTACCACTGTATTTCCTCTAACAACTGCCCCATGATCCATTATATTTATTTAACTTTTACGGCACCTCTTGACTTCTGAAGTTTTCTTGTTTAATCTCCCTATAAGCTCCTTGAAAACACACAGCATGTATTACACTTCCCATTTGTGTTCATTCACAGAGCATTCAACTCAGTATTTTGCATAGGTTAAGAAGTCGGGCATGGTTTAAAGAAAATAAAACTACACATATCTTTTCTGAGAATTACTTTTATAAACACGGGAACTGTAGTGTATAGGTTTACAGTAAAATTCACCCCTTTCACCCATCCTTTATAAAACACCTCTTTTAGGCTTTGTTAGCTTGATATTTTCAATTAAGCTAACCCAGGACAAAGCATAAAGTAATTGTGAATAGCTCTGCAGCTCAGGAGCCTCCCTGGAGTGGCGAAGAAGGCCAGGGTGCAGCAAGATGAGGAAGAGACACAATTGATGCTTTCAGTGCAGCCCTAAATGTGACAAAACATTTAAAGTGTCTCAATGCAGTTACAAATTACAGTTTTACATTCCATAACCTAACTTAAAACACTAGTTTCAGTTATATTTGATTCTACAAATCCCAATGAATGACACCAAAGACTGCTAGGAAGGGACCTCAAAAAAGATGCGTTTAATTTTCTTATGATGCAATTAACAAAATGTTCTGCCATGGAGTCACCTGACAGGCAAGAGAGACCTGTTGGTCAACAGGAACCTTTTGATAATTGAGTCCTTCAGTAACCAAACATCCCAAAATGGATAAAGTCCAAGATAGCCCTGCCTCAGGTCAAGCTCCTGCCCACAGTGAACCTTACAGAAATGTGGTAGAATGACTCATTTAGTTGCCCTCACTCTCTTCCAGAGAAGAACCACAGCCAACAATGGTAAATCACCACAAGGATAGTAAACTGCTTTTAGGTTTGTTCTGGGTCCAAACAATCAGAGAAACTAATCTGTCCTCCTTCATACTGACCTGTCCTGTCAGACGCTGAAGAATCTTTTGATCTTTTACCTCAAGCAGTGTGTCAATATAAATGCTTCTTGACTTGGGAACCCAGGGACATTGATCATTATTTGAAACACAGCCCCTGCATTGAGATGTATTCTCCTCATCAAGCCTGAATGAGTAACACATTGTGCAGCTGTCACTCTCCAGAGAGACCCTCACTAAAGCGAGTTGTCTATCTCCTGTCTCCAAAGGCAAACTCATGAATAAACCATCTTAACATTAAGTCGTGTGCATACATAATTTAAGATGGGTTTGTGAAGCAAAAAGGAAGGAGAATATGTGGGATACTAATCATACCATCATAATGCCCTCAACCAAGATTTGGGGAGGCCTTTGGACCTTGGTAACAGGTAGTACATCTATAAGGTCCAACCAGACAGAAATTCTACTACATCTTACTGTCCTTCTTTCTGGATCTCAGTTAACAATGATGAGGCCTAATAAGATTCAAGCTTCCTTTGAACATTCTCATATTTTCTTTTGTTCTATACCAACTCCTTAGTAGGGCAAGTTTCCTTTAGGAGTCATTATGGAACCTTCAGTTCCCACATGGGGGGACTCATTCTAGATCTCTCAAGGATTCCAGTTGAGAAGAGGTAAAAGCACCATGGAGAGGAGCTTGCTCTTCTCATTTCTGATTGTCTCTCTGTCCTCACTCAGTTTTCCTCACTAGGCTGCAGTTATGTGACATTTTAAAAATGTCTTTTCAAGTCTATTTACCCATCTGTCGCCTAGAGTGGCCCCTATCCCTCAATCTTCTTCTCTTCCACTTGTATTTCAAGTGCAGCTCTTTCTGCTTATGTCACACTTCTCTCCAATCTCTTTCTCTTGTTCTTTGTCAGCCAGCAAAAACCTTCTTTCCATCTCCAAAAACAGCCTACATACCATCTGTCGAGGTTGGCAGACTCCTGTTCTCTCTTTTCCTTTTTCCCTTAGTGGGAGTTTGTAAAGAAAAGCAGGTCGATCCCTCTTTGAGTCAGCTGTAGGCAAAGTGAGCTTCTCTGGAAATTCTTCTTCACTGAAGGATCTTAGTTTCCCAGGAAGGGAAATGAGCTTTGGGGTCACAGAATGCTGCTTAGATCCAGGCAAAATGATATACAGAGGGCTGTGGTTAAGAGAACAGACTCTAGGGTCACATTGTCCTATTTCAGTTCTGGATGCCACTCGTTGAATGATCATGGATGAGTCATTTTAGCAGATGTAAGCTTTCTCATATAGAAAATGTAAGTGATCATCGTATCTTCCTCATGCGTTATAGTAAGGATTAAATTAGACAATTCAAACCTTAGCATGGTTGCTTGACCCATAAATGTTTGCTGTTTTTAAGCACATCCTTCTAAAAGAATGGGCTAAAGCCAAGTATTTCCTTCAGCAGCCAAGAGTAGAACCTCAGTGCCTTCGTATTTCAAAGAACTCCGGCTGTGTCATTAAGTAAACTTCCCAAGAACCTTGTCCCACTAGAAAAGTATAATTCCTCAGTTGGCTTCTCAGCCTCAGAGTACTAGTTTACAAATCCAGAATCTCACAGCTAAAAAGCACTGTCAGAACTTGTGTCCTAATTGAACAAAAGGTTATTTGTGCACAGAGTGTTTCTCAGGCTAAATTTCAAGGGGCTGCTAGGTTTGGAGTTGGAAGGCTTTTTAATGACAAGATCTGCTCCCCAATCCTCTTCCTCTGGGAAATGCACTGCTTAAGACACCTCAAACTTAACCAGATAAAATTCTGGAGCATATGAATAAGAGAACAAACTATAGTAGCCCTTGGGGACACAGGAATTAATAGCTTGGCTGTCTCTCTCCAAATATGTTTTATTCTTTCACTTCTAAATTGTACCGAAGAAACCTAGACTAGAAACACTGGAAATTTGCAGTTCTCCAACTAAAAAATTTTAAGCTAAAAGTGTAGAGTTATCAGATTTGTTTACAAAGACCTGATCTATTTTCTGTTATAGAAATAAGATATGTTTTTCTTACATTTCCTTTATACATATCTTGGTTTAACACGGCATTAAAAGTAAAACATTATAATGAAAGACCATAATTCTTTCAAATAGGTTTATAAGTGGCATCAATCAATTGGAATAATGAAAACAATGGAAAATAACTTAAGTGTAGAGTTCATGTTCACAGTGGAGCAATTATCCCAATAATTAACTTGCTATAAGCAGACATAATAAGAACCACTTGCAAACCTCATTTCCTTGTTACCTCCCATCTTTGGTGCAGAATCCACACCAATCTCTTACAGTCAGGAGTATTCTGATTGGAACCTCCTTTGCTAGTTGAGACAAGAGACCTGATTTCTTTAGTTGAGAGCCCAATACTCATCACACTTCTTAGTGTTTTGGTGCATACCTATTTCTGCTGTGAATCAATGGGCTTAGTAATTATTACAGGATTAGTCCAAGAAAGAAATGATTTGCAAAAATGTAGGTAGGATTAAAGACCCACTGGAAAGGCTTTCTGGCCCAAAATTTTCAGTCTAACTCCTACCACCCCCCCTTACTGCACCACCTGGGTCTGTGAATATATTGTGTTGTGAAGAGGAAATGAGCCCGTCCTAGCTCTAGTCTTATTAAGAGCATCACTCATCTCCCTGATACAGTGGAGTTTCAACTTTTATTACTACCACTGACCAGTGGCCAGACCTTTTGTTCAACTTTGCATTATTTATAGTAGTGGGTGAAAACATGAATAAATGCAATTTGTGAAACATTTAAAACCGACTTTATTCAAGCTTCCCCACAAATATTTCATTGTATCAAAGCACAAGGGCAGAACAGATCAAGTTTTACCCTTCACAGCCAACATGCAAGAATGAATGAATTATCAGGTAGTCAAAAACACGAGGTAGACAATCAAGCACCCTGAATAAGTAAAAAACAAACTAGATTAGAAATAGTCAAGATTAAATAGCCCAAGAATAACTAAGATTTGACTGAATGATAGCCAGGCTACAAAGGCAGGAAGATGAATTTATTGCATTGGATGTAACAACGCTAATAAAACACTACCCACCAGGATAGAGGAGCCTGGGAGGAGTGAAACCAGCCAGGTTGTGAGGCACAAAACTGCTTTTATCCACAGGCAGTGCAGTATGAATTGGACCAGGCTCCGTCTACCTTTTTCTATCCTCCCTGTCTGTTTAAGTGATGGAGATCTCAGTAGAAATGGTTAATTGTACCCATCCCATAGTCACCAGCCACAAACATGGGATGGGTGAAGGAAAAAACCCAAAGCTCCCCAAATAGCACTGTCATGTTTCCAAAGCAGTTTGATCAGCAATAATAAAAGACTGGATTTGAGCATTTGTAAGCCATTTCCCAGGCTGTGAGGGGGAGGGATTAGAGAGACAATTAGACAAAATCATCTGTGTTATCTTATTGAAAGCAAATATCTGCCTTATGTTAATGGCATTTATAGGATCCACAGAGGTAATACTAATGGAATTATAGAGGACATGTCCAGGAATGCCCAACAGGCATTTGTGATAATTCAATTAGAAGAACCTTCAGAACCATATAATTGCATGAAATTCTTAGTTTCCCCTTGTTGGGTGATTTAACAAAATCTTTATCTGTCTCTTTTTACATGAAGAAGGAAATAGAAGAATGCCCTCTTTTGAACTTTCGCCATGCCACTAAAGCATCTGTCCAATAGAATTCAACAGAGAAAACTTGGCCACCTCTGGCATAGGCCCTCACTGAGGGCTCGGGTCTTTACAGCAGACACTGTTGGGGCAATTACAGAACTCTATGGTTCTGGGCTTATTTTTGTTGTCACATGGCGAAACAAAGAGACCCCACCCTGATTTACTCCAATTAGTTCTTTTTATTTAGAAGGCAATTAAAGCTCAGGGGAAAAAACTTGCTTAGGGGAATGACTTGCTCAGGGTCAGCTTGCTTAAGGTCAGGCTTTCACTGGTCAAAGCTGCGACCAGAAGGACTCTCTCAGTCTTCCAATTCATGACCTTGGGCTTTTGCAATGCTACTATTGCAATGGAAAGTTTGAATTAGGACTAGACAGACACTGATGTGTGAAGAAGATGCTAATGATGCTTATGAGATGTTTGCTGTGTATCTCAATGTTTGTGTCGTGCACAAAGGATTAACCCTGACATTCTTTATCTCTCATCATTATGCAATGCAAGAGACTATGGAAGGAATTTTTTTATTTCATATTCTGCTTTTTCCAATAACATTTTAAAAGTAACTTGTAAGAAAGCACATTTTTCTATTCCTTCCACCACCCTAAAAATATTTTCCTATGATATGATCTTAGTACTGGTTGTTTTTATAAATAGGATATTTTACTTTGGCACTATTCTTCCATCCACAATTCATAGAGGATAGATAAAGAGGTTCTTTTCCCCAATGAAATGTTTCTGAGAGCCCAAATCTAGACCTATGATATTGTGTGCTGTCCTGGTCTCTGCTTGAAAAAAACATGTTTTAAAGGGATAGGTTCACAAAGAAGATGAGAAATCTACTGCCTGGTATCGGGAATGGAGATGTGAAGCACCCATGATTTGCAGCAAAACCTTGTGTCTAACCATTCAGTGCCTCAAATCTCCCTCTATCCTGTTTTGATTTTAATAAGGCTTTATTTTCTCCCCTCTCTGCTGAGCAGCTACCCATGACTAAGAAGATCTAACTCTCTTTCCATACATATGTCAGTGTCTCATACATATTTGCATATGGATAGAAAAATGCAGGGCTGTAAAGTGATAGAACTGCATGTGTGCTTGTGTGTACACATGGGTACACACGTACATGGCTATGAAGCAGGCACATCATGACCTGTATTACCCAATAAGATGTGACCTCCAACAGTTTCTAGTCTCATTGAGGCTCTTCGTACTCTTCAATAATATTCTACATGTTAGAACAGTTCCGGATTTCCTTTATGAAGACATCAACTTCTGGGCCTCATAATGAATTAATTTCCACTCATTGACTAATTTGTTTATTTTTCGTCAAACACCTATTGATCACCTACTGTATGGCAAGCAACATGGCAGAGCCTATGGATACAAAATTTTAAAATGACATGCATAACACCCTGAGTGGCTTATGGCCCAGGGCTCTTTCCTAAACAAACTATTCATCTTCACTGTCCTCTTTCATATTCATCATATTTGGTTCCAAATGACTCTTATTCAAACATAAATTATTCCCTCAAAGGACAAATATTTGCCACCATTAATTATATTTACAAGTGCTTTCAGGTTCTGGCCGCACCGCCAAAAATATTGTTGAGCTACTGCCATTCCCGGAATAAAACAGTATACCTAGAAAGCTCATTTATGAGCAAAATTCTGTTTTGGGATGTTTTTGTTCTAGCATATTTCACAAGTATTGTTTCTATTTTATAGTCTAATCGTATGCCAACAAAACAACAGTGGTCCTAGATAGGATTGCAAAGGGCAAAGCATGAGTCCTTTGCCCTTTTTTCTTTCCATATCTTCTCCCTCCTTTGTGCGCATTTTCAACCTCAAAGCACTGGATCCTCCTATTTTGTTTCTTATTAAAACTGGGTTTAAATCCAAGGCCTGCCACTCATTGACTTTGTAGCTCTAGGCAAGTCATTTAACTCTACTGAGCTTAAACAAAATCAAACCAACACCAGTGCCTACAAAATGGGAGGAAGTCGGTTCCTGAAAAGCAGCTGGTAAAGAGCCAAGCCAATCTCAGATGCCAAAGGGCAAAGCACAAGTCTCTAACCAGCTACGGAGCAAGGCAAGTCGAAAGCTGAGTGGAGAAAAATGTCCGAGGCCCGAGTCATGGATGAATAGCCAAGATGGCCTGTGGGTAGCATTGTTGATAACAGATTGTCCAAGAGCAAAAAAACCTGGCAGATGGCATTTTGCTGATTTGTTACTTCTTTTTAAAGGGTTTGGTGCTCCCTCCCTCTCTGGGCTGTTGCCTCAAAGCATTTGTAAAGAATGATACCTTCCTCACTGGGTTATTTTAAGATTTTGATGACACACTGGATATGAAAGTGCTTTGAAAACTGTAAAGTGCTCTACAAATGCTAATTTCTCTATTTACCCCCTTTCAAAACTGCTTGAAGCTGGCAATTTATAGTGGGATAAGAGAAACAAATTCATGGTCAGGAGTAGATGATTGATAATGTTGAATGAAATGCACATTTTAATGGATTGCATTCTCCTGGCTTAGTTGTTTCAATCCAGATACACAGTACATTAAAATCTTCTAAGGAACTTTGGTACTTACAAAGGCTCAGGCCCTAGCTCCACAGATTCTGCACTGATTGGTCTGAGGAGGGGCCCAGGTTTTAACATGGCTTAAAAGGTGGTAATAACTGGTCAACTGGAGAACCACTGCCCAAGGAGAAAGTCTCACATGTTCGAATGTAGGTGAAACTTAACCAGATTGCCATTAATTTCTTTATTCAAAATATATTCACGAGAGAGCTTCTGTATCAGGCATGTACTGGAAAGTCCAAGGTAAATAATACAGAATAGCCATCTTTTAAGCTCAGCTCACTGTCCATGGAGTATATAAACATGCATGTAAGGTGTATAGTTACAATCCCACTGTCAAATTCTATAGTAAGGTAAGAAGGCTGCAGGAATATGGTTCCACTCTCTGCCAGGGAATATCAGGAAAGCCTTCCAGTAGATTGAAGCTTAAGATGAGTGATGATAAACACATACAATTTTGTCAGGCATAGAATAATAATGACACCCAACATTCATTGGAAAATTAGCATTAGTCACTGTTCTGAGCACTTTACCCTGTCACTCATCTAATAGTTCCAAAAAAATGCCTTTATGAAGCAAGTGTCAATATCAGCCCTATTTTATGATGAGGAAGCGGTTTTCTAAGTGTAGTGCCTCCAACCAGTACCATCAGTATCATCTAGAAACTTGCTAACAATCCAAATCCTCAGACCTGACCCTAGACCTGCTGATTCAGAAGCATGATGGTGGGCTTCAGTAATCTGAGATTTATTAATATTGTGTTTCAGTTGATTCTGACACATGTACCACATAAACATGCTTTAAAATTCCTCCATTAGGGAATCTGAAACACAGATGAGTAAATAACTTGATCAAACTCACTCAGAGACTAAGTGGCAAAAAGAAGATTCAAACTCAGGCAGCCTGGCTCAGAGTACCTACTCTTGATATCTATACCAAGAAGATGGAAAAACCCTCTCATCCTGTAAGGGATTGATTTCTCCTCCTCCTCCTCCTCTCCCAGTTCCCATGTTGGAGTTATAACTCCTAATGGAACCATATCTGAAGGCAGCATCTTTAAGAGTAAATTAAATGCTATTAGGAGGGTGAGGTCCTACTCAGATAGGTTTGTGGACTTAAGTGAAGATAAAGAGAGAGGGAGAAATTTTTCTCTCTATCCTTGTCATATAAAGATACAATGAGAGGGTGGCTATCTGCAAGCCGGGAAGGGAGCCCTCTCCAGATAACAAACCCTGCTTGCCCTTGGCCTTGGACTTCCCAGTCTCTAAAGTACTACTTAAACCACACAGTCTATGATATTTTGTTATGGAAGTGTGAACAGGATAATGCACTTTTTGTCTGACTTTTTAAGGGAAATTTCCTATGGCACCAAAGCAGTAGAGAGGGTAATATCTGATACTGTTTAGTCATCACCTGAGGGAAGAGCATATGCAAAGGCTCAGAGGAGAGAGCATGAAGCACAGAATGAACAAGATGGGCAATAAGGGCGAAGAGCATGTGCTGAATTGAGGGGGTGAGAGAACAGGGATTGAAGCCAGATTCTAAAGGCCCTTGTATGCAAGGAAAGGGGGTTTTGATTTTTTATATCAGTTTTGAGAATCAACTGAAGGAGTTTAAGCAGTTAAAATTTTCATTTTGAGGCAACAACTATTAGAGGGAAAAATAGTAGGCATGAATATAGTAATGACAGTGAGTGGACTGATAGATTATAATGCTGTTGTGTGATTCCAGATTCAAAGCAAAGAAAATGAACTAAAGTCATAGACATTTGAGTCTAAAGGCTAAGCGTAAGATGCATTGGAATTGAGATGCCTATGGGAAACTTACATAGAAATATCTGCTTACACCTTAAATATAAACAGACATATGTATAAATTCCCATGAGTATGAATGGAGAAGTTGCTTAAAAATATAAATTAGCCAGCTAACATTCCTTTCTCAGAGCAGTGAAACTGGAGAGGGGAAGAAGATATAATTACTGTTCCCTTATGTCCCTGTATTGTTTTACTTATTGCAATGAGCATGCAGTGTCTATTTAATTTTTTAACAAATTCAATAATCCTGGTGCTTTGCACATACATGCAGTTCTGGAGCTCAGGGATGAGGCCTTGGATTGAGACGTACAATTGGGAGTCATTGCTGTATGGGTACTCATCAGCACTATGGGATTTCAGAAACATTTAGAATGCAGAGAAAAGTCTTCCAAGGATGGCTGTTTAAAGGACGAGCAAAAGAAAGCAGATGGGCTTAGAATGACAAACCAGAGAAAGGACATCAGAAAAGAATTTAGACTCCTGAGGAAGCATTGTCTCCCCAGTTCCTCTTGACACATGGTAATCAATCACTCAACAGTTGTTGAGTGACAGCAAAACATAAAAGATATGTTTTAGGGAGTGATACCAACATCACATGCTGCTAGAAAATTCAGGTTAACCCTGTAAAATGCCCTTTATATTTGGCAATTAGGAGGTTTCTGAGAATCAAAACTAAGCAAAGTCATTTTCATTTTTATTTCCTCCCCTCCTAGGCATGACTTATGTCTGACATCTCCCTTCCTAACCCTGCAATGGAGCAGATACTCATAGATACACAGGCATGCGTGTGCACACACACACACACACACACACACACACACACCGTACACATCAAGCACAGCAGCTTCATGTGGATGCTGTACTTTTAACCCTGAGATAATATTTTAAGAAAGGGGAAAAATCCTTGTGATGTTTCACTTGTTGGAAGAATGGAGTGCGAATAAGGGGCAGCAAATGTAAAGATCTTCTACCCATATTATACTTTATTGCTCCCAAAAGGTTGCAATCATAAACTTTAAAACTTGGCAGCAGGTTAATTCTCTTTGAGAGAGGAATTGTAGGCCAGATTTGAGGAAAATCAATGACCTATTTGCAGCCAGGTGGTGGTTTTGGTTTCCAACTTTGGCCGCCCACACGAGAGCACTTTTTTGTTTGACTTTTTAAGGGCAACTTTGCACAGCATGAGACCAGCAGAGAGTGATTATCTAACAGTGTTTGGTCATCAGCTCCTTCTGAAGTTCAAGTCACAGAGATGGGAGGAAACTGGAGGGGCCACCATCCCTCCCCAAAATGTCCCAGGCAGGCTGGAATTGAAGGCTATTTTAAGAATTCATTCCCGTATTTAGCAACTCACAGCATCTGATCTGGATTTCCTTTGTATTCAAGTAGAGTCCGTCATGGTACAGCTAAAGCCTTTCCTCAAATCTTTCTTCAGTGATGATGCAGAAAAGGCAGATAGCACTTGAAGGGTGAAAAGAGCTTCTCTGCATTCTAATTTAAAAATTTTATTTAGGTTGAGAAATTTAAGATTCAGCCATATCCCAAGATTGGCTTTTTCATGTCGTATAAAAGCAGGGTTGGAAAGAATTGAGGTCTTGTTTTAAAAATGCACTTGATTCTATAATACAGCAAAGCTTTTTACCCCTTGTTCTACTCAAACAATGCAACAATAGATACTGATGAGTCTATAAGTGACATATATGGGGAATCCATCTATTTTTGGTCATGCTCACAGCTACCGTCTGAGTCCCAACCAGCATCATGTTTTGTCCAGTCCATTGTTCTGACCTGGCCTCTACTTTCACCCTTGCTATCCTAGAATTGATTCTAAGTGTGGCAGTCGTAGGAAGCCTTGAACAGTGCCATGTCACAATCAGATGAAATGTCTAAATTTCCTCTGGGAACTTAAGAATCTTGCAGAATCTGGTCATCACTACCTCAATAATCGCATCTCTTTCTTCTCTCCCAGTCACTATTCCATAGCCACTCTTATCTCTTTGCCATTCCTGTAGCAACCAATGCAAGCTTTTCCTGCACTCAGTCTTCTTTTGGCTTGGCATGCTGTTATCCTGCGAATACCCTCTTAGGGCCACACCTCAGTTGCCTCAAGTCTTAGCTAGAATGCACGTTTTATTTGAATTTTCTCTATGTAGCAGCACACTCCACTGTTGCTTTCTTTCCCATACTCTTCACTACTTCTTGTGGCACTTCTTACCACTGAACGTATTGTATATTTATTTATTGATATGTTTACAATGCGTACTCTGCACTAGACTATAAACACAATGAAATTAAAGAAATACTCAATTAATGCTTAACATATAGTAATTACCCAATATTTTATGGGGGATAAGTATATGAGACAAAATTTTTTTAGTGCCTCATAGTTTATGAAACAGGCACTGAATGAAACTTTGACATTCAAGAGTTGTAAAGGGCTAAACTTAGGGTGTAACACATCTGTACTCATGGTTCATTTTCTCCTAACACATCTTTTTTTTTTTTTTTTTTTTTTTTTGATTAAGATGGGTTTGAAGGTTTCTTCAGGCAATCTCAACTTCATCAGCTGTATAAAGGACTGTTTCTGTAATGAAAGAAAATGTGACAAGTTTCTCCAGTTGTCTCTTAAGACTGTGAAATGAATTCTTGCCTGTCACTGGAACTCAAAGATTTTGCACTGTACCACTTAGCATTCTGCATTGTAACAAGCATGTTGCCTTATATATAGTTGATTGTCATTAAAAATCTTTTTACTTGAAGAGTAAAAGTTGTTGAATATTTGCGTGGTTGACATATCCAAAAACCCAGGTTGTATTTTAGGCTTCCATGGTTGAATCTGGACTGGGTTTTAATAAAAGCACATTGGTATGAGGCATGATCCATGCTGTAATCTGAATGGTGTGGTATCAAACCACCTTTAGTTCACGTTTCATTGATTGAAGGAACATTTTGAGTCTCTTTCGAATTAGTTAATAATGTTAGGTGCTAAGGATAATATCATGAGCCAAAGCAAGTAATGTTTCAAACTTCATGGTATTTATAGACTAGCAGGAAAGACACATTTTGACCAATCATCCAAACAATTAGGTTAAAATCATAATTTAAAAATACCATGGAGGCATTACAGGTGACTGTCATGGAGAAGTTCAAGGAAGATTTCCTCAAAGCCTTGATGCTGAAACTGATTGCTGTGGGTTAAAAGATTGGTAGGTAAGTAGAGCCCCAGAGTGGCAACAACATCAGAAGCCAATGCTCTGTTGTTCAAGGCCCTAGATCTGCCAGAGAATTTATAGGATCTTTTGATGCATGGAACAATGTTGAATGGATGAGGATCAGGCAATTCATAATTGTGGATTCATTTTTATCATTTGAAGTGCTTAAGTAATGCATAAATCATATAATTTCAGGAGAAAGGCTGGAAATGAATTTTACATGCTCCATGGCTAACTGCCTTGGGATGCCGTAGAAGTGTATGAGGTCACCTAGGGATAGAATATGTAATGAGAAGTAAGTAAGGCCCAGGACTGAGATTTGAGAAACCCTTGTGTTTCATTGGTTGATGTCGGAGCACGAGTATACAAGGAGTGACTGTAGAGAAAGCAGAAGAAGAGTGGTCTCAAGAAAGAGGCAATGATCAATGGTGCCACATGAATTTAAGCAAATGGGCTGTGAATACCAAATGCTCGACTCTCCCTAATAAAGGGTGTTAGGAAGTTATAATTACTTTTAATTGAATCCCAAGCTACCACCTGAAACATTCTCTTTTTTTCCTCATTACAAATTTAATGGAGTAAAATATAGGAAATTTACAAAGACACGCATTAACCCAAGAGAAAGACGTCAAGAATTGACAAAGCCAGATGAGCTCTGTTCCCACACACCCATAACACAAACAGTCCTTGACAGCATCTTCCCCTTAGATGTTAACTGGTCTTCAAGACGGCCTTCAGTGATCCTCAGTTCTTGATATTCAGACCCTTGTGTATCTTCTACAGTGTGTGTCAGTTCCCCTGACCAATAAATGGAGCAAAAGTGCTGGTGTGTGGCACCTCAGGCTAGGTCATGAAGGTCATCCCAGTGCCTTCACTGCTGTCTTTTGGAACACCTATCCTGGAGGGAACCAGATTTCATGTTGTGAGGACACTTGAGCTGCCGTGTGTGGAGGCGGTCCATGTTAGAAGCACAGAGCCTTACCAACAACCTTCACCCACCTGCCTGCCTTGAAAAGGAGCTATCTTGGAGCTGACTCATCTTTCCCCAGTCAAACCTTCAGATACCTGCAGGCCCTCACGACCTCCTATGACACCCAGAACCAGAACCATCCTATCCCCAACCCACAGAGATAATGTGAGGCTGTAAATCTTCATTGTCATTTTCAACTGTTGATGCCAGGTGTAGT
This sequence comes from Dasyprocta punctata, assembly GCA_004363535.1. Classification (NCBI taxonomy): domain Eukaryota; kingdom Metazoa; phylum Chordata; class Mammalia; order Rodentia; family Dasyproctidae; genus Dasyprocta; species Dasyprocta punctata. The sequence goes on along the minus strand of RJWM01005756.1, from coordinate 38,336 downwards.
TATGCAGTAGTAGGCTATTAGTATATCCTTTTGAAACATAAAGCCAGGTCAATAGTGCTTTCCTTTTTCTAACTGCCAACCAACAAACATCTGTGTAGCTGAATTTTTGTGTATGCCTTTCAAATATTGATCCAGGTATAAACTTGCTAAATGAAAGAGGGTGCAGAGTTCTAAAGTTATATAGTTGAGTCTTGCATGTGTTATCAGCATTGACCTTGAAGCATGTCGTCATTCCACTGTGACTCATATCCTGTTCACCCTGGTCTGAAGAACTCTATCACTATTTCCCTCATGGAAACAGTTAAACCAGAACAGATGTAATGGAAGAAAATGCTGAAATCCCTAACGATTGAGGGAAGCAGAGAGTGCTCTGAACATGGGCTGACTTTGGAAGATCATTTTTGTAAATAAATGAGAGAAATCTGTACTAAGGATACTCGGTGTGGCTACATTGACATAAGAGACTCCATCCACTGACAGATGTATTTGATGTGGGAGATGAAAACACACTGATAGATGAAAATTCATTCTATATCTAACGGACATGTGGAGAAAAGAGAAAAGAGGTGAGATTGAAAGAAACAAAGCCCCCAAAGCAATAGATAATACCTATGGTGTTAGAGAGTTAAGGGAAGACATACTGAGCACAGCTAATGCTCCCACCCAGAGCAGGCTGCTCCTGTTTATGAGAAAGGAGCTATAAAGTTCCAACGGCAGCAGCATCAAGCTTTTTAAAGGTCTATTTTTAGAATGCTCCTGATAACGCCCCAAGAGTTGCTAGATCTGAATTAAAAACTCCAGGTCTCTAGCTCCCCTACCCCTTTTCTAAATAAAGAGTTATTGATTTACTAATGGCATTCATATCCTGCTCCAAATAACCCTAAAGAAGAAGAAAGATCTTACCTAGAGCCCAAGTGGCTAAGGACTTGAAAAACCCAAGCTCACAGCTGGACAGGTAAGCAGAAGACAGACTCTGAGAAAACACTGAGCCTAAGGCACAAGAAGGAATCATACTGGGTCAAACAAGCAGCATTTAAGGGGAAAGAGTGGAGTTCCTGAAGATAAACACTGCCATAGGCTTTAGTGGGCCTGTGAAAGTACTATATGGACAACAGGACCCCATGGTATTGGAACCAGAGAATTTTCAGAAGAGTACAGCTCAACAAAGTTCCCTTGGATGCGTGGCAAAGACTTTCCTCGATTTCAATTCCAAATCTGCCATTCACTGGCTGCTGAAGTCTTCTCTTGGGACCTTACTCTGGGTTCTCCAGCTTCATCTGTGCAAGAAGGCCTTCCTGGCCTACCAATCCACAATTCCAGGTGTCACTGATATCCCAGCTGTGTTCCTGGGATTTTTCTCCACCTACAATATTTGTAGCTTTTTCTTTGGTTATTTTCCTTTCCCTGTTCCCTCAAGAAGACTTGTCCCCAGGGATGAAAGAGGGGGACGAGGACATGAAGAGAGTGGAGAAGATCAGGAGGCTGAATGAGGTGGGGAGACAGGCAAAGCACAAGGGAGACGTGTTACAGCAAGGGGAAAGCGGTGCCAGGTGGGAGCCACCAGTCATCCCAGTGCTACAGAGTGATCAGGACTGAGGCGAACAGAACCTGACAGCTACAGCCTGGTGCTGGATCCACCTTGAGAAATTGCTTCGTCTCTGAGCCCTCGACTTCCTCACTCGTAAAAAGAAAATAAGAGTAGAGCACAATGCTTTTATTGTCATGTGCGTCCAATGGCACAATATGTGTGAAGCCATAACAGTAACATCTGTCACCCTGTTACTACTCAGTAGGTATCACCCACAGAGAATAAAATGTCTTCTTGGTTAAGACACCAGAAAGATGATGTGCATTTTACAGAAGCGTAGTGATGCTGTGGGGTGAGAGGTCAGGGAGGGAGAGTTGTGATGGAGAACCATTCAGAACTTGCAGTGATAAGAACAGCTGATTGTGGCACATATACCTTAGGTTTGCCACCACTGCTTGATTAAGTTAAAGAACAATGTTGATGGACAATTTGGGGAAGGGTAGCTTTGTGTCTGAAAGTAATTTTGAAAATAAGAATTGAAGATCAGTGCTTTAGGAAGTGTGCTTAACGTTCCCCTAACTCCTGGCACCTGACAGGGCAGCAGTTTTATCTACTCTTGAAAACTGCCTTTCGAAGAAAAGCTTTCTGGGGACTGAAGCCAAGAACAGGATGCATCACTACTGGCCCCTCCTCTATTCTACTCCGTATTGTGTTCCTATCATAGCCTCAGGTATTTGGACCCCAGCAAGGGGAATTTACTCTTGGTGCATTCTGATGGCACTTGGAAATATACATGGTCAAATGTGCCTTTATTCTTTTATTTGCCTTTGGGTCTTTTCTTAGATATCCTCCCTACACCTTTACAACTGTGCTGCATCACCAAGAGGGAGGCTTAATTATTATTTTGGAGATTAACAGATAGAATGCAAGTGGTGGCGGAGTACTGTATGTGATTATGAAGGTTATGCTCAGGTCAGCCACAGAAGATGCCATTCATTTAGACTACAGTGTGAATGGTGCCTCTTGGTGTTATGCAGGGTCAATCTGAATTATAGTATGCAGGGGTACTCAGGGGAGCAGAGGGTTTTAAAAGAGGATATTCAAACAAACAACAACAAAACCAAACAAAAACCAGAAGTGAGACCATCTTTAATAGAAATTTCTGGGGAAAACAGCACAGAAAGAAAGCATATGGGTAACTGCTCCCGAGGCTCCACGCCAGCTGCAAGGGCAGGAGGGCAATTCCGGCCTTTGGGCAGCTCCTCAGGGCAGAGTAAGGATGGATGGGGAGACAGAACGCCCCATCCTGCTAAATCACCAGTGCCCACTCAGGATCTGCCTGGGCTGTCCCAGAGGGCTGCCTGGCCAAGGACTGACTAAGCCCAGGACTGCAGAGTTGGCAGAACATCAAGGTTGGTGGGGCAGGCGAGAGCTGAAGGAGCAGCATTTGTGAATGAATGTGATGAATTGTTTCCGTTTGTTTAGACGAAAGCCCAGCTCCGCCTCACACAAGTGGAGCAAACAAGTGTGGAAAGCTGAGATGGCTGGAAATGGGAGATTGTCTGACAGGCTGTTTAGACGGGTAGCTGGGGCTGTCTAGTAAGAAGGGCTGAGACACACATGTGGTCAAGAGTCTGAAGAAGGACAAAACGTGAGGACAGAAGAGACTGCTAGTAGTTTATCTTCTTCTTTTTTTTTTAATTAGGAAAAAAATTTTGTTCCAAGCACAAAAATAGTACAATGCTTTGTGGAAAATATAGAAACACAAAATCATAAAGAAATAGAAAGTATCCATAATTGCAGAATTTGGCAACAAGTACTAATATAAGTTCATTTGCAATGCGTTTCTCTCAGGAGGGTCCAGCATTTTCTGCAGACATTTCCTGATTCTTTCTGCAGTGCAGGGGTGGTGGTTGGTGGGGGCTGGGGTTGGAGAAGGGGTTGGAGGAGGGTGGGACCTCCTTTTATTATTATAATGGGAGAAAAATTGCAATAGCTAATTAGTGACTTGTCCAAAGTCAGTGAAATTTATGATGGCAGTGTCTTCTATCCTCTGCTTCTGGTCTCTAAAAATCAAAATAACCTAAAGAATTAGTTGTCTGGTGCTTTTCAAGTCTTAAAAGACCTTCCCTTGTGGTGAAATTCAGATGTGTATTATTCACCTAGGTTCTGGAGCAGAAGCACTCATGATTTAAGGGAGTAAACAGTTGAAAAACCAGGAGGCAGGACTTCTGATCCCGTGACTTGTTGTAGAACCACACTTTGCTCAAAATCTTTATGTGAAAGGAAAGGATGAAAATACTGCACCCCATAATGGTATAGTATGTGGGTGAGCAATGTACATGATCAAGAATAAATATATAGGAATATGTAAGCCACCTGTAGGAACAGGTGAATTCCGGATCTACCTCTCTCTGTGCTGTTACGGTGGCCCCTAGTCACACACAGATACAGATATTGAGCAATTAATATGCAGCTAATATGAAATTAACTTGTAAAATTTTATTTAATGTTAACTAAATATAAAAACATACTCAGTTCAGGTGTTAGAAAACTTTAAGATTTTTGGGGGGAATAACTAAGGTATGTGGATCTATTTCTAAAATACGGATTTCTAAATAGAGAATGAAATCTTTCTCATGAAAATATAGCATCTAAATTTGAGATGTAATGTACAAGTGCTAACTCTCTGCAAGGAATGTCAATGTTATGTACTGCAAACACTAATGAAAATGATTTGGAAAAAAAATTGAAATGTGCTGTAGGTATAAAATACACACCAAATCTCAAGCTCTGTGTGAAAAACATCTCGGTAATCATTTTCTTATGTTAATGACATACTCAGATGAAAATGTTTTGGATTGATCAATACAAATAAATACTAAAATTAAGTGGAATTTTTTACATTTTAATGTAGCTCCTAGGCATTAAAACAGTCATTCGGGTTTATTTTATGTCTGTTGAATAGCTCGTATACATCCACATATAACAAGCCTAGTAATAACCACTGAGCCATGATGCTGGGGCCTGTCTTAGAACTGTAGCTTAGATGTTCCTCCTATGTTTGGCTAGAATTGCAAATTGGGTACAGTGTAGGTGTAGGAGTTAGAACAACTAGGGTTTCAATGTTGAGCGCATTTGCTGGGCAACCAAGCGTGACTTTCTTCTTTATTGTCTTTCTTTTCCCCTTTGTAATAATTAAAATCCTACAAAAAAGTCTTGGCAAGACTATGAGAAACTCTCATGTGCCCTTCACCTAGAGACCCCATGTAAGTTTCTCCAACTGATCCATTAATGGCTTCTGTGATAAAAGAGCCAATCCAGAATTATGCGTTTTGTTTCTTAGTGTCCTTCGCTTTGGAATGATTAATTCCTCCATCTTTGGACCTCCATAACCTTAATATTTTTAAGCTTACAGGCTTGTTATTTTTTGGGATGTCCCTGAATTTAGGTTTGTTGGATGTTTCCTCATGCTGAGATTCAAGTTGAGAATTCTGCACGGGGCTGTCGCAATAGTGATGATGTCACCTCACTGGGTCCTATCAGATGCCCGTGATTTGTTTTTGTCTTATCCCTGGAGATGTTAACTTTGACTGCTTGAGTAAAATGGTGATTGTTCTCTGTATAATTACTAAGAATTTTGAGGGAGATACTTGGAAAGTATGAAATACCTTATTCTTCATCAACTTTTACCCCCTAGTTTACCACTGATTTATGTTTCTTGTCTGAATTGTTTATCATCATGACATTTGTTAAATTGTTTTCTAATTCTATCATTATTTCTATATGTATTAGTTGGTATTCTGTTGTAAGAAAAGGTTATCTATCTGTATGTCTATTTACACATAGGCAAAATTAGACACTTGGGAGATACAAAGTATCTTATGTATTTTCATTTTATTCAGTGGAATATAAACTATTAATTTTTTGTCCTAAGGTTCATGAGGGGCATCTTTAAAGATGACTCTATGTCCTTTTGTCATGTTGCCATTATTTGTTGGGTATTTATTTTTTATGCTGCGGTGTGCTGGCTTGTAAGAGTTCACTGTTAAATTTGTGAGCGTCATGTGGGCTGCAAAGAATCAAGTATGGGAAAAGTACTTACTTTAAAGAGATTGGCAAATATGTAGTACAATCCGATCCACTTCCCCCATAGACCTGGTTTCACTGTGTCTGACATAAAAAGATGTTCAAGTCTCATCTTATACTCTAACTACCACAGTTAAGTAATCATCCATTTCTCCCAGGAACCCTGATTCCTTTCAGTAGAGAATAGCACAGAGAATCCAAGATCCTTAAGCTAGGTGAGTACTTCTGGGTGGACAGAATTAGGCAAGGCTGTGTGTGTGTGTGTGTGTGTGTGTGTCTGCTCAGCATATGCATATGTGCATGAATATGCATGAATTTACCTTAACTTTAAATCAGCATTTTATTTTGGAATACTTTTAGACATACAGAAAAGTTAGAAAGAGTACAGAATTCCTGGGTACTCTTTACTCAGCTTCCCCTGTGTTAATACCCTACGTATTCATGCTACATTTGTTGAAACTAAGAAATTAACATTAGTACAATACTGTTAACTAAATTATAAACTGTATTTGACTTTTACTAGTTTTTCTAGTAGTATCCTTTTCTCTTCCAGAATCTGATCCAGAATATTATATTGCATATAGTACATAGACACACACACAATTTTTCCTTATGTCTGTTTGTCCGCCTATCTATCTACCCATCCGCTTCTCCATCTCATTTCTCTGCGTATGTGGTTGCACTCCATTTATTACAACCTGAAATGTCCCTTGACATTGCCAAAGATTCCCAAGGGCAAAATCACCTTTCTCCTCTTGCCAAAGGAAAATCACTGAGTAAAATGGTTGACTTTTTCTTAAGTAAATTCTGTTATTCAACAAGTTTAAGAAGCAGAATATTGGATTTATGCTGAAAATAATCCAAGTTTTGATCCAAAAAATTCTGGATTTGAGCCTCAATTATCACGGAGATGTGAAAGTCTTGGTCACCATAGGGTTTTCCTAATGGAATTTTGAGTAACAGAGCTTCATAGGAGAGATTTTTTTTTTTTTTTTTTTTTTTTTTGTCTTTTTGAAACAAGCTCTTTCTATGCAGTGTAGGCTGGTCTTGAGCTCACTTTGTAGCCCAGGCTGGTCTCAAACTCACAAGGATCCTCCTGCCTTAGCCTCCTGAGTGCTGGGATTACAGGCATGCTCTACCACACCCAGCTTCCTAGGAGAGAATTTTAACAAAGGTTTTCACACAACCTCCTTTCAGATTAAACCAAACACTACCTTCTAGTTTTTCTTCCAGTTTGCCAACACTTCTTTCATTTTACATATAAGCTAAATGCAGTATTCCTTGTCAAATAAATGAGTAAAAGTTTATTAACTTTCCTAAAAGGAAGAAATTGGGGAAACTGTTAACACGTTGTATAAAGGGTTCCTTTTGTCAGAAATAGCTTAGGAAATCAGTACCAATCAGAGTCAGAATTCAGTCAGGTTCTCTAGAAATACTCTACTTTTTCGTTCATTGGGGCCCCAAACATTTTCGTACACGGCCCACCGACACCGCCCAAATCAATGATTTCTGTTAGTCTATAATCACATTTCTTGGTGGGGAATTTGGTGTTACAGAACTGAAGAGGAACACAGCAAACAAAATTAACAACAGCATAGCAATTGCATAAACTAAACATGATCTACATAAGTAAAACTTGTACCTCAAGACAATAATGGAGTTGTCACAGAGTGAAACAACCCTTGTTTTTGTGCCACCACCTAGAATGGGGCTTTCTGGTATCTGGGCTGGGTAGTGAGGGCTTTGCATTCCCATCCCGGACTGCACAACTACAAGGCTTTTCTACTACAGAATGAGACCCTTCAGTAAACTCTTCTGGGGTGCTGATTTTGGGGTATGAATACCTTCTGGTAACTTGTCATGATTAATGTAATAGATTGCTAATATATGAGCTCTGATTTTCTCTAAAAATCAATCTAAAGGAAGCAGAGTGAATTGGCTCAAGAACTAAAGAGAGAACTGAGATTGATGGATCAGCCCGCTTCCATCAGTAGGTCTTTCCACACCACCAGGGGGATTCAGCCCATTCTTTCAGAAATGACGCCTCGAGGCCAGCAGTGTCAAATGGCTGGCTGTGATCTTTCTGGTAAACCTCCAAACTGGCTTCCGCCATCACATTTCCCCATCGCAGAGTCCTTACTGTTACATCCATTTGTGTCCTCACCCCGACCTCCACTGTTCCCCAAAGCTGTCCACCAGTACCAGCGAGGGGAGGAAGAGGGGAGGAAAAAAAAAAAGAAAGCAAGAAAGAAAAAGAAAAACATTAAAAGAAAGAAGCATTTAGGTATGGGTTTCTCGATCCACATTACAAAAAGGGATAATGATTCTTTCTTAGTGCACTTATTGACATTCATTGAGCAGCGCATAGTTTATTTTAGCTGGAGTTTGTGATGTAGCATCTATATTTAATTTTGCAAGCTGTCGGGCAACTCATCTATTTACAAACACAGTCCCGGAAACAATGTGTTTTCTGGTCACATCTGCATCTGTAACATCTTGGGAGCTCTGCGCTGTTTGGCACTGTTCAGGGCATTATCATTTTACATCCTGGTTGGTGCCAAGGCCCAAATAGGGCAGAGCCTGGGCTAAAAGTTCAGATTCAATGACAGTCCTGGCAGAAAGCCAATAGCAAGAGAAACACTGAGGACTGCAGGTCAGAATGGAGAGTGGCTTGTCAGAGCCACGTCGGTTCTGCAGCCTGCATAGCGATGAGCAATTTCCATGTGATCGGCTCAGGTTTGTTGTAGCTTTGAAGGTCTTAAACTATTCCATGTGTATACAGAGGCTCTGCTGGAAAATGAGCTGGGCCTTCGCGATGGAAGTCAGATTGCTAGGAAGAGGCGGGAACAGAGAATGGCTCTTCTCTGAAATATGGAAGTAGCTGTCAGCAAAGGGTATGGACTGGTTGGATAAACCAGGAGCTGGACTAAGAGAGGGTGGCTGGGTGTGCTCACAGACAGAGCCAAATAGCATGGCTCAGGCAACCTTGCTAGCAGAAAGTCCAACTCGTCGGCCAGAATACTTGAAGAGGAACTCTAGGTGGCAGTGCAGCTCAAAATCAGACAAAGGGCAGGGAATTCTTGGAGGTCATCGTACACCAGAAATAGGGGAGCTGACAGCACATGGAGCCAGCAAAGGTAAAAGCCCCTTGTAGTTTAGATGGGCATATGGAGATTGGGCAGAAAGGATGGGTTAAAGGGAGCTTGGGCACCATCTCAGCTGGGCTTCAGGGCATGATGGATGGACACTACCTCAGGGGCACACAGGAAACCAGCAATTGTGGGTTTTTTCAACAGACTCTGGCTGGGAGACTGTGTGACCTTAAAGGTTTTGAAACAGCACAAGTATAGTGTCTTCTTCTCATGGGGCTCTATTGACTGGCCATCTAAGCAGGAACCACAAAATTTCTGATGAGCAGGAGTCCTAACTGCTTTCAGTCACTCTGGGGAAAAGTTTTTAGGTGAATCTGATTGTATACGCTAAGATTTTAGAATTTTCCTCAACACACAGCAGTTTTTTAAGTTCACCTAAAGGAACCTAGAATAACCTCACTTGCTTGCAGCATCTTTATGAAAGTCTATGACTATTTAGGTTTGTAGATCATTTAGACTGTATTAAGAATTTCTCGGGTGATCACTACTGGCTCCTCTGCTCCTGAATTTTCTCCTCTATGACATGGGTATAGCTTTACTGGACATGAGATGTTCCTCAGCTTTCAATGGGGTCATGTCCAGATAAACCCATCAGAAGGTGAAATTATCCTGTTGAAAATCCATTTAAGACACAACCTACCAAACATCACAGCTTAGCACAAGAGCACACTATAGAATATTGGTTGCTTACGTTTGTCATCTCTTTGCCCAGCAGCAAGGAAGAGTATCATACTGTATGTCACTATCCTGGGACAAAATCAGCATTCAACATTTAAAACTCTGTTCAAATTGGCTGGGGATACAGTTTATGGGTAGAGTGCTTGCCTAGCATGCCAAAGGCCCTGGGTTCAATTCTTAGCTCTGAAAAATAAAGTTTGCTTTGTACTGAGAGTGCCTATAATTTTTGAAACATAGTAAAGTCAAAATCGCCATTAAGAAGTATAAACTTGAGTCATTTGTAGGAAAACTGATGTACCTTGAGACCACAAGGCTAAGTGCAATAAGTCAGACACTCAAGCTTAAATATTGAATGCTTTCTCTTATATGAGAAACTCAAATTATAAATAAAGAATGAAATAAGAGATAGATAATAGGGAATGAGGTAGATTTCATGTTAATGGGAAGGAGAAGGGAAAGGAATGAAAAAATAATTGAGATTATTATATGCATGTACCGATGCCCCACGAGGAATGTAATCATTATGTACTACCAACACGTACTAATGAAAAATAGAAATTGAAAAAATTCATAGGTCAGGGATCAAGGGCAATAATGTCAGCTTCATAGAATTTTATGAGCATTACATGAGTTAATGCCGGGAAAGTGTTGAAATCAGTGTCCAGAATATAATACTATATACCTAACTATATTGGAGGTGATTATAATGGTAGCACTACAACTCATTGATGTTTTGAAAAGTTTGATATACCACAGACATACATGAAACAGAGAGAGAGAACATACTTGACACTTAGCACTGAGAGACCCAACCTCATCCTGGTTTTGTCCTGAACCAGTTGCACATTAAGTAACTCATTGTACCCTTATGGCTATGGTTTCTCTGCTGTTGTACAATGTGAAGAGGATTTTATCAATGACTCTCAACTGAGAGTTGTACAAAAACCTCCAGAGAGTTTTAAAAATATTCCAATATATTCCAACCCAAGATCCATCATGTTTTTCTTTCCTTCCTCTGTTTCCATTTCATTCTCTGCCTACCCCCATATCCACTGCCACATAAACACCGTTGGCTAGTTAGAATCACTGGCCAGGTTACTCCTTGGTAGAAAATAGTCAGGGACCAAAAGCTGTAGAAAGAGAAAATAACCGTGTTATCAACACAGAGCCTAACTTTGAAAGGTTGCTTGGAGAAAAATTGAGTCTGACAGACGTAATGGACAGTTGTAGACACAGAGAGGACAGGCGGAAGCGAGGATCATGGCAAGATCCAGAGCCAGACATCTGGCAAATCAAGAGACCACAGAATGAAGGCAAAAGGTCTTGGATTGCACCCATTGCCATGGTCATTTACTGTGGAGAACCAACGAGGTCACTTGGAGTGACCTTCAGAGACATTTACTCATGAGGGCACAATTTTTAGTAGTCTTTAACCTCATAGGCTTCAATTTTCTCACCTGTAAACAACATCAGTAACAAACAGAAAAACCCACTATTGGGTGTGGTCGTGGCTATAGATTGTATCCCACAACAACCTGTGTTAAAACAATGGAAAAAATAAAGTGAACACATTCAAACACTCATGCAACATTCATCCCAGGTAAGGAACTTTTTAAGAGCTTTACAAGTATTAACTCTTTTAATCCCCATAACTCTGTGAGGTAGAGGAATACTATAGACCCTTTTTCGAAGTCTATTCTCATAACTGACTCCACTTTGGAGCAGCTGATGGGGAGGCCTGGAAGAGGTAGGTAGACTGGGCCTCAGGGGCAACTGGGATTTGTTAAAGAAGGAGGATGATGGAAAGATTTTGAAGAAGTGATTTTGATCTGCATGGAAATGAGGTTTGGAAGCCTTGGGAATGTGTACTGTTTCATTTTAAGGTTCCATTTGATCAGCAGTGCCATCTTTCTTTTCTGGAGATCCCCTGACCTTGTGCAAGGCTTTGGGGCAAAGAGGTGAACCTGACCTGCATGCTTTGACCCTGGCTTCATCATTCTAGGCACTGAGCCAGCCTGTCGGTTAGCTTGTCTGGCTGAGACAAGGCCAAGGACACCCAGCACACAAGTATGAAGCCCCAGCAAGTGACAGATGACTCTGCCCTTCACAAGTGAAGGGCTGGTTATCATATAAAGAAAATTGTAAATCTGTAGTGCCCAAGAAATGGAGCCTATAAGGTCTAATGTTGCTAGAGCTGCAGGTGTGTGTGTATGTTGTATGTGAGAATTTTTAAGCTTATTGAAGGATTCTCAAGGGCTGTGCTTTGTTCTTGTCCCATGATGGCAAGAGTCCTATGTGTCCTGTCCACCAGATTTGTTCCCATCACTGGACACTGCTTAATAACTGATTGACTGCTTGATGGGTAGAGGTGAATGAAAATAAAGAAAGCTGAATTACTGGTCTTAGAATCAGAATATTTGAGTTTCAATTCTGTTTGCTCATGGAGTGGCCACCAGAGAGCCCCTTTGCCTCTCTGAGCCTCCCCTCTGAAAGCTCTCAAATTAATGTAAGAACATGTAGTAAACAGTAATTATGATTAGCGTTTTTCTTTGCATAAATAATCATTAATATTGTTGCCCTGATTCTGTGCAGGGGGCTATCCATATCCTCACCAATTTTAAGTCATTTCCTGAGTACAGTGGGGTAATAAATGAATCAAATTCAGCTTGCTGGTTCCATGCCAGTCCTGGCAGTGAAGCTGAAGGTCATGTCATGGGACCCAAGGAGGACAGTGGCAATAGAAGTGCCACGCCTGCATGGTTCACATAAGGGGAGGACGGGAGCTGCTGGTGCTCAGTGGAGTGCAACCAGGAGCGTGCTGTCAGCGGGAAAGTGCCACGCTCTGTTGACAGTGGCAGACCATCCCAGCAAAGGGGAGGATCTGATCATGGAGCTGAGTTGGTGGCGCCCCCCACATCCACCCTGGACCTTAAGTATGCCCTATCGTTTATAGCTACCCTCTCTTCCTAGGAAAAGCAGGTTTTTCATCAAGATGACAAGAACAAGTAACATTTCCATGATTTTTTTCTTAAAACACTGACACCCTCAGATTTATTCAAGAAAATATCTCCTCAATAGAGCTGGCCAATTAACCACTTAAATGGCTTGAAAACTTATTTAATGTCACTGCCTAATCACTTTATGAAATGTCACTGCTCCAGCAGGCAAAAATTTCTGCTTCATACCTCACTTGTCTTATGCTTTACTCTTTCTGAAACACAGCGCTGGCTTCCAAAGAAGACTGAACTCCTAATGCCATATCCTAATGTTTGCACAGAATTATGAAACTTCAGCATTGGGCATGATCCTGGGTACCATTTCACCTCCTAAATCATTTCACTGATAACTGAAGAGAGGGTCCCAAAGGGAAGCCCCTTGCCTAATGGCATTAGTTTACAGGGAGCAAAGCACTGCTTTTTATGTCTGTAAGTCATGCAGCTTGTACAGGGAAGAACAGTTAGACCTGGACCTGCTACCAAAATATGTCCCCTGTGCATTTGGCTTATCCAGCCTCTGTGCTGCCGCCTGTTAAAAAGGGTAATGTTATTATCATTATCCATGTTTCATAAGTGGTAATTACTACCCATATAGTAAATGATTTATGATGGTCTTTATTATTAATAATAAACATGAAGAGTTTTATTAGTAATAAGCATGCTCTTATACCTATAGCTTAGCCATACATTTGACTCCTCCAGGAAATAACCCCCCCTTCTCAATAATTTTCGGTGAGGAGACCTCTATTTCTACTTCATTTGCCAAGACTTATTATGCTAGTAGCTGGTGCCCTAAACCCTAGTTGCTTTTTTTTTTATTTTAAAGATAACAAAATGCAACAAAACAAAACAGAATAAAGTCAGTCAAAACAAAGCAGTGGTACAGAATTTCAAAGCAAGATGATATGAAAACAACAATGACCACCATAGTATATCTTGTTATCTCCACAATAGTTGTCCATTCCATCAGATACAGCAAAATCAAACCAAAACAAAACAGAATAAAACCAATCAAAATAGAACATTGTATAAAGCAAAGCAATTGATTGGAACAAAATGAAACAGTGAGAACAATACTGGATCTCAAAGGCTAGATAGAAGGAAATCCCCTATATTTGCTTTATTGCATACTGTTTTCCTCCCAACACATGCTCAGACCACTGGCCCCATGCCTACAAAATTAACCAAACAATATAAGCATTTAGTTGCTTTTTTTTAACCTCAGTTGCTATCAACTCAGCCTGTCCTCTAAACCAGCCTATTGCTTACAGGGTTTGGGATTGATTCTCAGCCCACACGTGGTAGGCTCATGGGAGGTGCTATCTGACTTCTCTCTTCCTGGGCCCCACTAGCTTGTACAGTTTACCAGAAGGGCTGACTAGGTGGCTTCTTGGTGGGCTCCTCCCAGTCCCAGCATGGCCAATTCTCGGGAGGAGCTGACTTTTCTCCCCTAGGTGCTTTTGACACACCAAGCATAAGTAAAGATTGAAAACAATTGGAGGATACAAAAGAACCCCCCTGCCCAAGGCCTCAACTGGGTAATAACCTCAGGGCAGTGGAGACATGATTCTTATAAGCACTACCATTTTGAAGATTGCCCTGCCTACTTCTCCTGTGACCTCCACTATCCTTGCTTTTCTCTACTGACAAAACTGTGACCCACTTAATTCATGGCTTGAAGAACAGATTTGAGTTAATGCAGTCAGCCGAGGAATACCCACAGCTTGTTTTACTTATACCTTTGGTGCAAAGCCAATTTATTATTTGTCTAGGTGTAAAATTGCCTTAAGTATGTTGAAAGCAAATGAAATTATTTGGCGTTCGCAGGTGAATTTATAATATTTTTCATCAGGGAGCACGCTTAGCCTATGTATTAATAGACAAGCATGTAACATGGGGGTTTTCTTGTACATTCAGTTTTAGGACAAAAGGGGCAGGTGGAAGATGCTAATTGTTTTATCCTCCTACATTTTAGTGAGACCACCAGGAGCTGTGAGAATTTAGAGTGAAAATTTGCTTGACAGCTTGCTGTCACAAAATTTCTAGTGATATTACTATGGAGAATAAACAGGAAATGGTCAGAAGCTATTCCTCTTCAAAAGTCTGATTTTTGTACAACTGTCAACACAGCAATTATTTCATCTTTTTTTCTTTTTAAGGTGGAAGAACATGTTATAGGGATTTTTTTTTAAAAGAAAGTTTTGAAACCTGTTTAAAACTTCTTAAAAAGAGGTCTTTTTTTAGTCAAAATGTCTTCGGATCTTGAGGAAAAGCAATGAAGCGGAAAGCGTGTGATTCCAAGGCCAGGTTTTTGAGAGGAGTGTCGAGCGCTGAATTCAGGCATTCTTGCTGCGCTCAGCAGACTTGGGCCAGCAATCAAAACCATTTGATTCTAAAGCTGATATTCCTATAACCAGCCAGGTTCCAGCACATTGTGAGCTCTGAAAAAGCATAATTACAAACAAAGCATGACAAGCAGCACACTTCATATAGCTCTCTTCTTTCCCAGAGCACACTTGTATGCGCTCACCTGTCCTTAGGAGCCCTTGCACGCCACCTTTGATGACAGCATCAAGACAAGAGGGGAAGGGGCCCAGCAAGGCCACGCGTTGTTCCTGACTCACAATGACCCCTTGATGAAATGCATGGAATCGATGGATCAAATATGTCGCAGGACAGTGGTGTGATGGATGGTAAAACCAACACGTGACCTCTGACTTCGAAGGGCTGGCTGACTCGGTAGGCAGGGTGCAGTGTGAGGGCCAGGTGGGGAGATGATTACTATCCCTCTGCTCAGGAAACTGCAGTGCTAGCTTCTTCTCACTCGCTGAATAACAGCTCATCTTATTCTGGCAGCATGAAGAGCCCTCACCACACTAGGTCTGGACAGAACAGGAGAGTATATTGAGTTGTCTTTAGTGAATCTGTATTAATTTTCTATTGCTGTGTGACAAATTAGCAGAAACTTAACAACATAAGATCATACTGTTTATGATCTCATAGTTTCTCTGGCTTGGAAGGAGCCTGGCTACAAGTGAGTGAGCCCTTTGTGCAGTATCTCATCAGACCTAAATTAGGGGGTTAACCAGGGAACCAGCTCCCATAAGGTGCTGAGGGTCCTCTTCCAAGTGCACATGGTTGTTGGCCGAATTGCTTTCCTTGCATGTATGTGACTGTGGTACCAATTTTCCTGCTAGGGGATTGGTCTCAGTTCCTAGAAGCCACCTGCCGTTCCTTGCCACATGGACCCAAAAGGCAGTTCACAACATGGTTGCTTGTTGTCTTCCAGGTCAGTTGGAGCTTATTGCTTTGACACTTCCCTGTCTTCTGAAGGCTCATCTGGTTAGGCCAGGACCACCCAGGACATTGTTATCCATAAGCACATCTCACAGCCAGCACCATCATCTTTTATCAATCTACACTTCGACACTTGAAGTAGGATTGAAAGCAATTCATCAAAACTTAACTCAGAGTCACTGAATAGTACCCCAGGCTTGAAGTGTCATCTTCTCCTGCTTACTAGTCCTGCCCACACTGAAGGAGAGGGGATTGTGTAGGGCATGCAGGGAGGCACATGGGGTCTTGGTGAGGATACCTTCAAATCCTGACTTCCACATGTCTCTCTGCCCACATCCAGGTACCTGGCCGTGTTTGCTGCCTTGTCCTCCATGTCAAGTAGCCACAATCTTCCAAATGATTATTCTTTTTTTCCTTCCATCAATGTGTCTACAAAATAGAGCAATATCTTATAAAAGGAATTAATCACTAATGGTAGAGTTTCAGGTAATATAATGCGCGCTTGCTTCTGCATTGTCAATGCCTAGCATGGTATCTGGTACTTAGGAGACCTCAATTTATGTTTCTTCAATAGACGAATATGTGAATGATTAAATGAAAGATATTCTGGGCATCTTCATCGGAGTGCATCCATATAAAAATGCCTTCTCCCTCCATGTGTAAGGATGAATCCTCATTTTAGTTTTAAATCACTTTCCCCCCCTGGTAATGCATGCTTATTATAAAACACTTGGGGATGTTCCTTCTTTCTATGATTTTATTTTTTATATTTAATTTTTTAAACCAAGTGGAACTAAGTTCCTGATATTATATATAAAATATTCCATCTCTACCCAATTAGTCTGTCGTACTTCTTTTTTCATATACTGCTCTTATATATAAGGTACAATTTGTGAGTCAGAGCTACCTATTTTAATTTCTAGAATTTTATCAGGTTCTAAGATTCTGGAGGGTGGGTGGTGGCTCATTACTCTTCTTTTAACCCCCTCTGAGCCAATTCATTAAATGCAGGTCTGTCTTGCTCCTGCAGCACTTCAGGCAGCACAGTGGTCTTTAGGAAAGTGTGAACATAGATCTAGCTTTATATGGTCCTTCTGTGTTTTCCTATCTCAACACTTCTGGGTCCTACTGAAATAGAAACTTGCAATAACACTTTGCTGTAAAACAAGCTTATTGTGAGGACAGAGGCATCTCCAAAGAATCACCCAGCATTTAGTAGGTGTCAATATCTATCAGCTGCAAGGAAAGAATAACTGACTGTCCTGCCACTCACGCTTCTGTGCCTGGATTCTTACAAGCGTGCAGTCTAGAAAGCATCCTGCGTAAACACTGTGGTTTGGGTCTCTCAGATTCAGGACAACTCCGAGGCTGTGCATTCTAGGGTTCATTTGGTTCTAGCCTCTGTGTAGCCCCTTCAGGGTTCTCACTGATCCCCCGGGAGTCTGGAGGTTCTATGAATTGGAGCCATCCCATAGTGCCCCGGGAAATCTGGAAGCGGGTGTGAATCAGGTGCTGAGACCCACTTTGCTGATCCCCATAGCAGTCTTGACATGCCAGGGAATTAATACCCTTCCCTTATGCCCAGGGAGCCTATCTCTGGGCTTTGGCAGCCTGAGAAAGTCCTCAAACCATGAATTACAGGTCCTGGGGACTGGAGTCATTCTGGCACACACTGACATGATGCTGGTAAGGGGACATGGGCAGGATTCTGACAGTATGTACTAGAGATTAAAGACTGAGGAAATGGTTATAATTTCAGGAAGCACCACCATATTGAACAATCCCTTGCATCTGCCTAGAGGCTGATAACGTGACTATCCTTAGACAAAGTGCAGGCACTTGAAATCAGAGGTTTGGGGTGAGTCACAGGTAGTGAGGAATTGTGAAGGCCACACTCCTTTCCTGGCATCTTCCCTCTGACTCACAGTAGGCAGGGTATTCACTCACTCATTCTTACAGAAAGGGTATCTGAAGGCCTCCTCTTCCCTCCTGGGAGGTAGGATAGAGGATGCAGGAGTGAGTCACAGCCCCACCCTGATGGAGCTTTCAGCCTGCGTGGTGAGGAGAGGGTCTGGAGGATATCCTGACCCTCTCACATCTGCTCTGATGACTGCATGACTTTCAGGAAAAGTATTGACCAATGTCCAGCCCAGAAGAGGGTTTAGACATGTCCTGTTATTTTTTCAAAGTCACTCTAAACTCAGAAAGAGAACCAATTTCCCAAGTTCACCCAGCTTTATAGCAGCAATGGGATTTGACTACTTTTCTGCTCTATAATTCTCCATATGAAATATAGAGTTGCTACTTGCTTTGATGTAAGCTCCTAGGGACAGTACTTGGTCTCTGATGTTATGGAAACATATTGAAAGTTTTTAAGAGAGACAGAAATGGATGGTGTTGAGTGAGTCAAGGTAGGAAAGCAATATCATATAAAGTTCAAGATCCAGACCCTATGAGTTCATGTTCTAACTGAGGGAACTCAAGCAATTGTCTTAATCTCTCTAAGCTCCACTTTCTCATCTGTAAAATGAGAATGTTTCCTCATAGATTTTCTTTGAAGAATTAAATAAAATGATACACCTTGAGCACTCAGCTCAATGCCCAGGACCACATTATGAGACCAGGATAAAAGATTTTCAATGGATCCTGCTCAGTTATGTGTGATGGTCTTAGATAGGCCCATAGGGTAAGACCAAGGTGCCTAGCTGACATCTCCTTTTGGACTTTTCCAGTGCCGGAGTCCTGGAGGAGCAGCACGGAGGCGGAGAGCGTGGCAAGAGAATGAAGAAACCAACTGCCTGGGGGAAGCATGAGGTGGCAGTGTGGCACTCGGCTTAGAGGGCTTCAGCTGGCAGCGGCCCCATGGGCAGCCCTGCTGGCACTGGCCCTGCCCGGTTGGGTGCTGGCTGTCTCAGCCACAGTGGCTGCTGCAGTGGTCCCTGAGCAGCATGCCTCCTCAGCCGGCCAGCCGCCCCTGGACTGGCTGCTCACAGACCGGGGCCCCTTTCATCGCGCTCAGGAGTATGCTGACTTCATGGAGCGGTACCGCCAGGGGTTCACCACCAGGTACAGGATCTATAGGTGAGTGGGCTCTTCCCTGGCTGAGACAGGGGCTTCCCTCAGAAGCCACGCTGGGCAGGTCCTGCCCATTTGCCCCGACCCCTCCAGTGCCAAGCCAGGCAGGATGCCCTCAAACTGACCCAGGAGTGAAAGCTTGAGGAACATCAGGCAGGGAAAAGAAGCCTGCCATGTTGGTTTTTTTTAAAAAAAAAAAAAAAAAAAAGAAAGACAAAACACATACAAGCTGCAAAACCTGCTGATGCCTCCTGGGGAACTTAGCAAAATGGTTTCTATTTATAGGTTGTGCGGCTTATAAATTGAGGACAATTCAGGCGGCATGGAATCAGTGTGTGGCCCGGGCTGCCGTAGGAGGTCAGAGTCAAACGCTGGGGCTGGGGTTTAACTAATGGGTTAGATATTTTTATGAGTTGTAATTACTTAGACATGCAAATGAAGGAAGGGAAGCTCTAGCTCCTGCCTTCTAGGCCTAGGGAGCCCTCCAGGGTCAGGGCTAGACCTCTCTCACCCTTGTCAGTGCCGCAAGCTCAGCTGCCTTGTGCATGGAAGTGGGCTCTACTTTCCTGGCTCCTTAGACCCGTCTCCAAGAGCCTCAGAGCTGAAAGTCAAAGAGGTGAATCCTGCCTGACCTCTCTGCTGGGCTAAGCTAGCCATATTCCTGACTGCTGCACCAGCACCCCCACAGTAGAAGGTTCCTCTAGACCTTCATCCTGGGCGACCCACCAAGGCTCAGGGTCTCCCAAGTGTACCCCTAATTTGAAACATCCCCTTGGTCCCTCTGCCCACTTGCCCATTTGTCATCTACCCCTCTCTTTTTTCACCTTATCTAAGATACACCTTTAGACTTTGCTGGGAGCTTCACTACCTTTTTCTCTTTTTTCAAAGACACTTAGTTTTTAATTATGAATAAGTTTCTAATGCTGAAAAAAAAATGGAGAAAACATAAAAAGACACAAAAAGAAACAAAAACACAAAATCACCCATTCTTTTTAGCATGGAGAGTTTGCTATTAACATTTTGGCATGTCCTGTGAAGATACTGTTTTTGGATCTCTTGCTAGACTTTGCATGGCTTATGTAAATCACCGCATTTAATTCTTCCAACAGCCCTTTGTTGGAAGAATAGTTATTTTCTTTTTATGGATGAGGAAATTGAAGGCCAGAGAAGTTATGAAACTTGCTAAAGAGCACACAGCTAGTACTTGGGGTTAGCTCCCAAAAAAGTGAGACTTTGGAGTCTGAGTTCTTAAAATAGAGAGCATTTTCTTTTTCTGGGAGTTTTTCTATTATCTTCAGTAAGCATGCAACCTGTTTAGGTTAGCACGGGGCCTCAGAAGTAAAGCTTGGGAGTATTCAGCATGGGAAGATTCATGAGTGATAAAACAGACATGTTTATAGAGGTCACTCACCAAGTTTACAATTCCCACAGTTGGATGCAGACTGAGAGGAAGATCGCGTATGAGGGGCTGGTACATCACAGGGTCAAAGGCACGTCAAGCTCGGGAAGAGCCTGCCTACCTCTCGCTTCTGGCCATTTCTCTTCCGTTATGCTTAGTTACTGTCAGGTCCTAGAAGGCAATGCAGCTCACACTCTGCTTCAGTAGCTCTAGTCCATCTCATTCTCCAAAGACTGCAGTGAAATTCATACAGAATCACTGAAGCAGAGAGTGGCCAACCCAGGCTGGGAGCACTTGAATTAACACCTGCTCAGGTGAAAGCAGGTAAGAGGAGGCAAGGAGCAGCATACTGACTCAACTTTCAGTAAACATGTAATTATGCCCTACAAATTTTGTATAAGGCAAATTCAGGTTGACCCTTCTTTCATCAAAGAATTTCTTCTTCCACCTTTTCAAAAAATAAAAAATAAAAAAATGGACTCTGTGATGTGTTTAAGCAGAGAATCCTTCCAGTGTAGTAAAATAAGATTAAATTTACCTTGGACTAGTTGGTTTAGTCCAAATCTCATAGAAGCAATAGACCACCAAAATAATTTTTTTAAAAGAGTATTGGAACTGAAGTCAGATTGGGAATCTAATACCACTACTTACTTCAAGGGTGATAGGAAGCCCTTTGAAACCTTCTCCCTTCTGTGCACGTTTTTCCCTCACTTAGCCCAATGTCTGGGAACCCTGACAGCCAGTCACTGCCTGGGCAGCAGCCCAGAGCTGACCCGTAGTGAGTGTCAGTAATCACTTCTGCACCATCAAGCACTCTATCAGTTGGTAATGGTTTTCTGATCATTTAATGTGACAAGCTCTTACAGTGTGCCACTCTTTCTCTGGGGTCAGTTATTACACGTGAACCTGCACTTGAGGAAACAGTAACCAGTCATTCTGACAAGAATGCAGTGTTCTGATTTGTGACCCTTTGGTGGGGTGAGAAGGAAATGGTCACACACCACTGCTCCAGGAGCATTCTGGGAGTTTTGCTTTCAGTGATTAAGCAAAATGGTGGCTCTATCGATTTTTGTTATATTATCCCACTGGGAATTCTCTCCAATCTTCTTTACTTTCATCTCTATGGCAATTGCCTGTGGCAAATTCAGGACTTCGCCTTACACTGACTAAAACAGATCACAGAAAGTTAGTAACATATACATTTAGTCATCCCCCAATTTTTCTCCTACTCTCCAAAAGAACAAAGGGGAAAAAACCTTACACAGAATACCAGAAATGCTTTATGGAGAAATATTGGGTCTCTAACAGAATTAGTCTTAAATTTCATTCTTGAAGAAAGTTCCTGGTCCAAAGGAATCAGGTGGTATGACCATATGCTTTCCATATAAAAGGGGGAAGGACTGAAATAGGAAAGAATAAGATTTTCCAAAAAGGATGAGGCCAGAATACTTGGTATAGAATCTCCTGAAACTCCCTCACACAACAGAAGAAAGACTGTCTTTCTGTTCTACCTAATGACAAGGTTGTACCTGTTGCCTGATAAGGTTCTGATATGGAACCTTAAATTCTACCAATTCTTATTTTGATATCAGAATATGTGCTCACTTTGAAATAACTAGTCATTGTAGGCTAGCTCCAGCCTCACTAATCATGGACCCTAGTGAGCTTCATTCACTTCACTACAGATTTGTCTTTCTGTAGATGGTTAAGGCTGAAGACCGAAGCTTGAGGATGACCTGGGTTCTAATCCTAGAGCTATCAATTATTTGCTATATGTGCATTGTTTGGCAAATTACTTAAACTCATGATTTCCCAGTTTCCTTATTCATAAAGTGAGGACAATTAATAGTATCCACCTAATGGGTTGATGTGGAGATTAACTGAGTTAATTTATGTGAGGTACTTAGAACAATGCTTAATAAATATTACTTGTTACTATTAGATCATCCTCAGTAAATATTAACCTACGCAAGTGTGCCAGTGAGATGGGAACCATGGATACTATCTTTGTTATAATGTCTGCTGAGTGCTTAGCATTCAACAACCTATACTAGAAGGGGGAAATTGTTCTTCTGTTTGACTTTTAAAAGCATGTTAGCCCTTACCCATCAATGTAGCTCTTTTTTGGGAGAGCATTTCAATTGGAGAATGATCAAATCTTCTCTGGGGAATACTCCTACTGGGCATAATGGCTACCAGAGGGAGCAAAATATTTCTAGTGCATAAAGAGTGGCCAGGAGCCAAGTTCTTGCTGCTAAAGTCAGGGACTGCTGAACAGCCGTCCTTAGGCATGACTGGTCATTGCTGGCTTTTTGGTCCTAGGGATGAAATGCAGTCTCAGGGGAGGGGGTGCAGTTAAGAGGAGATAATGTTATCTCTGGTTTAGCCTTCCTAAATAACAGGATGGGTTCAGGTATTTTACTCCAAAGTGTTACAATTCTATTGATCAACTCCTCAGCATGTCCTCTAAACCTGCTTGAGCAATCAGCCCACTTCTCAGACAGCATCTCTTGATAGGCTAATGGAAAGAGTTACAAGAGCAGAGATCTTGCCTCCAGTTCCATTTGTGACCCCCAAATACCCTCTCCTTTGCTCCGTTCCATAACCCCTGCTGCACTCAACACTTAAGTGAGTAACCTCTCACGGCTGTGCTGTGAGGCAGATGGGGGCTCTTAGGGTCTCAGTCAGTGAAACAGAGTTATTCAAGGTCAGAGAGGTAGCCAGTTCCAGCCAGAAATAGCAGTCAGGGCTCCTGACTTGAAGTCTCCCTGCTCATTACTCAAGACCACGCCATTTCCTTTTGACTGGTAAGTGCATCTTCATCATAACACACAACCTAATCAGGCACCTAAATTGAGCTGATGCAAATGTAAATATGGTTTCTCGAAACACTCTAGCAGTAATGTTCCATTCTCTCTTTGCTACAAATCAAAGTAATGAGCAGTCTGGTTTTTTTTTTAATTTCTTTTTGTATTAAGGTTTTAATAGAGAGATAATCATGGCATTGGAAAAAATCCAAACCACTATGATGAAACACTTAAAAGTTGGAAAGAATAAATTACAGTAAGAGTGAAAGAAATCATACAGAACAGTGAATACAACATGATAGTTAGGAGGACCCCAGGGCTAGGAATATTCCAAAATATTGACCTGAGCACTATTACTTCCATTTCTACCTACCTTTTCTAGGACATTAGAAGTCTTTTGGGAAAACAAAACAAGAAATTAAATAGGTATCTTCATTGAAAAAAAGGGAATATCATATTGTGGGCAAAGCTTACAAATGTCTGGAACCAAAGTAGAATAAAGCTGAAAACCAGGAAGGTATAGGGTAAGAAGTGATAGAATCAGATGATGTGGTGAATGACTGAAGTTACGAAGAATGAACTTTTCAGCAGACATCACAGCAATAACCCTAAGAAAGACGGATCTATTTGGAAGTCTTAAGGACAAAAGTCAAGATGTGGTGATAATTTAGATATGAGGGGAATGAGAGATGAAAAGAACCGAGTACGTGATGCCTTCTGTTGACTATGTTTGGTCTGGGGAGCAGCAGCATCAGCAAGAGCTAAGAATTTTTTAGAAATAAAGAATCTACAGAATCAGAATCTGCATTTGAAAAAGATCCTCTGATGCACCCAGAGGCATTAAAGCTTGAGGAGCACTGTGTTTGATTGAACTAGTGTGGAGATGGAGAGGGCACGGAGACAGCCAGAATAGAGAAGGAGAGAGGCATCATGGGAAGGCAGCTTCCCCCACAATGCAATTGTGGTAAGAATGTAGAGGAGCTCTCACAAAGGAACGAGACTAGTAGTCAAGGGAAGTTAAATTTAGGATTTATTAGTACCAAGGCACATGAACTCATAAGAATAGTTAACAGCAGCGGGAGAGAAGTTTAAAAGCAGAAAAGGCTGCAGGGCCTAGAAGCAGCCTGTGGGTGCCCCCAGGGAGATGGGGAGGTGAGGAAGCAGAGAGCAGCTGTGGAAGCAATCACAGGAGGAGCTGCGGAGCTGATTTATCATCCCGACCACGTCTCGCCGACTAACAAATACTGATTTGGATAAACAGCGAACCCTGGGAGAGGCACCATCTCCAATTAAGAGATCACAATCCACACAAATAAAAGGCAACCAAAACCAACCCCAGTCTGCTGAGGTAAATCCCAGTGATTTCTTAGGCATCCATTCCTACAGCCTCTGGGTTAGAGGGAGGCTGTTATCACGCGGTTACAGGCCTCCATCAGGGAAGCCGGGGTTCTCAGGTGCCTGGGTCAGGCAAGGAAGGAGGTTAGCTCTTCAGAAGCAACGAACAGGACCTGAGAACATTGGTTAATCTCCAAATCCCTCACTGGGTTTACATTTTGGCTACAAGGGAATTAAGGAATAGTATGCAGATTAGTATTGTGGTTCAAATTAAAGCAATACTTGAGGCTATAGCAATGAAAAGCCTGCAATTCACAGGCATTCTTTCTCAGAGGACAGAACAAAATAGTCACAAGTTGTTTTGACCAAGAGTTCAGTACTGGTTCGACACACAAACCCCCTGACAGATAAATATAATAATTGAGATTATAAGCCCAGTCTAAGGCATCTTAGCCCTTCACTCAGGAATTATATTCCAGTAGGGCATGGTGGTGTATGTCTGTAATCTCAGCACCCAGGAGGCTGAGGCAAGGGTATCTCATATCCCAGTCCAGCCTGAGCGATACAGCAAAATCTTGTATCAAAATAAAAAATAGGAAGTGCTGAGACTATAACTCAGTGTCAAGGCCCTGGGTTCAATTTGCGGTACTGAAAAAAAAAAGTGCTTTGTTCTGGAAGTGTTTGAAAGATGAAACCCAGCATATCCTCACCCACATGCAGAATCTTGTCTCCTTTTCCGTTATGGAAACATACCAAGCATTTCAGACCTGTGCACTGTCCCTGTTAGGTAAGATGCACAAAGACCTCAATGAAAAAGTGTTCTGGTTCCTTGGCACAAAAAGGGAGAAAGAGCACATAAACAAACCAAGTAAGTTCAAGAGTGCAATTACAGATGTCTTCCTTCCTTCCTTCCTTCCTTCCTTCCTTCCTTCCTTCCTTCCTTCCTTCCTTCCTTCCTTCCTTCAACAAGTAATTCTGAAGGACGATTCTCATTATTTCACTAGATTCTGGAAATAAACTATGCACAAGGTAGACACAGTTCTTGATCGGATGCAACTTACAGAAAAATTCATTTGGAGAAAGTGCTAGATTGCTCTGCACAGAAAAATCTGGGAGCTGGAATGAAAGGTAGTGTACAGGAAAAACCTGATGGATGGCTGGAAACTGTCAGGCGAGGCTGGTAGGATGGCACTGCAGACATCGCAGTGGGGAAATGGGAGCACAGATGTGATTTAGGAACAGAACAGCCAGCACTACATCTGATAGGGATGTCAAGGAGTGCGTGACTGTGCCTCTCTTTGCCCTGTTCTTATCCTGTTTCTCCGAAATGCCAAAAATGTCTCTCAAACACTGATTCTTTTCCCCTAGGGTGAAATTTCAAAAAGTTTTTACATGCAAGGGCCTGTCATTTTCCAGCATTAAGGGTAAATAAATCAAAGTAAAAAAATTGTGTGCCTAGAATATGTAGGACTAAAGGCAAGTCTTTCTATTTCTACTTTGGGAAAAATGGAATAGAAAGACTCACCTGGTGAGAAAATATTAAGCAGTGCTTTAAAATCTTGTAAGTCTAGTAGTTCCAATAAAAATTTAGCATCATTTATGCTTTAAAAATTGAATTAAGTATAATCTTTCTACATCACGCATTTGCAAAATCCCTTCATAAGTATTTATGGAGCATGTCCTATTTGGAAAGCATTTTCTTGGGCACTAGAAGAGTGCACAAAAGACAGAAAAAAAAAAAAACCCCAGGATCCTACTGATTTCTGGAGAATGGACAGCCAGTTTGAGTGATGGCATACATACCCCAAAATACCCTGGACATAGAATCTGGAGCACAGGGGAGAGAAAGTACATTCTTAATGGCTGATGGATAGATTGGGTCCAACGGTTTTCAGTTGGAATGGATTCTTAGTCTCACATTTCTCCAGGGCACAATCCACATCTTTGGAGGCCACACGCAGGTTAGCCACTCTGGCTTGAGATAAGACCACCATGATGGTCTGGGAAGAGAACATGCAAAACTAAAAATGTACAAGAAGCAAAGTGAGCCTCCAGAATGGCCAAGGGGAGAGGGCAAGGTCAGTTTTGTTTCCAGATAAGACTGAGTAGAGCGATCTTGAGTTGGTCAAGCAGAAAAAAAAACCAGGATTAATTTTTGCCTCAAGAAATAATTGATTTTATTCACAAATGAATTGCTGCTTAGAGACACATACACGTAGAAAGTAACGAAGAAGACTATATCTAGAAATGGTCACAGCACAGATGCAAGCAGGCAGGGACAGTGGCTAGTCTTTTTTTTTTTTTTTTTTTTTTTTCTTTAAGAGAAGAGCTTTTTCTGGGTCAGAGATTCTCAATTTTCTTTCTTTTTTCAGCTTCTGCCACATTTCTCCTACCTCAGAGCTTCCCACTTCTCCCACAAGAAAATTATTTCAGTGCATGGAGCCGTGAACAGGACAGGACACGTGGCAGGGGCTTTCTTTATTCAGCACATACTTAGTGACCATCTATGAGTGCCGGCCACGCCACAGGTGCTGGGGACATGGCCCAGACTTCAGGGAGCTGGGCCCTCAAACACAGCTCACAGGAGGAAGCCATTATCTATGTGCCGAGGCCTGTGTCATGGTAGAGAGGTGTTTGAAAGAAGTTTGGCTCTCATGCCAGTCATCCGTGTCTTCCTCCATGGTCAGAAACAGATGAGTCTGTCCACAGGATGAGGCAGGTTAGTTGGTTGGCAGAAGGAAGCTTGGGTCTTAGTCTGAGATAAGTGTTCCAGTCCTACATGTGTGCCCTTGTCTCAAACTAAAGCCAACTAAACCTCATTTGTCTGTCTGAGTAGTGGGCCTAATCATTTTATTCGTATGTCTGTGGTACATAATAATTGCATTCATTTTGGGGGAAATAGTATCTATGTATCTGTATCTATAATCCTTATCATTTCTGATGCACATTCCCTTGCTACTCTGCCCTCTTCCACTTTTCTCAGACCTCCTTGTCCATCTTTAAATGATAAGCCCAGTTCTAAGTTAAGCAACTGGAAAAGACATCACCAGATCATGTGAGCAGGAGGTTCAGAGAAAGCTCTGTCAAGTGAGCAGATTGTGAGTAGAAGGAAGTGACCAGAGGACTTGTCCACTTAAGGGCAGGTGTGTCCAAAAGACAAGGCCCTTTTGGAAGCAGGGGTCTCAATTCCTAGACTATACACAGTATTGAAGCATAGTCCAAGGGAGTAGGTTCTCTCCAATCTCCCATAAGAAAAGAGTAAGGAGGTATCCTGGTAGGGTAGAAAGAGTTGGTCAAATGTCTGTTTAACTTAAGGAACAAAAAGCAAAGAACTCTTTCTCTTTTTTCTAGGGTTAATGACACAAATAATAATAGCGAATATATATTGAGTACTCATTGTATGGCCAACATTTTACATTTTATGAAGCATTTTGGATATGATTTTAGCTGCTTTCTTATCACTGAGACACAATGCTTGACACCCACAATTTAAAAGGAGGATTTTTAGAATTTTTAGTTCCTGGTTGACCATCTCCAAGGCAGAAACAGCATGACTGGAAGGGCCAGGCAGAGGAAAACTGCTCACAGCAGAGCAGGCAGGAATCAAGGAGAGAAGGGGTGAACCAGGGATGAGAATCTACCCTTTCAGATCAGGTTGCTGTTGACCTTCCTCTTCTGACCAGGCCCTGCCTCCTAACAGCACATCAGCTTTCTTTCCCTTATGATCCGATCACTTTTCAAACACTTGAGGCCATTGGGGGACGCATCAGATCTAAGCCATAACATATGCATTACTTAAAATTTGTCTGCTAAGAATTCTGTGAAGGTATCCTGTTTGTATACACCTATTATGAGTGAGGACATGGAATTTTAGAGATTGTCATCCAATCAGAAGAGGGAAGAGCTAGGAGGCAACTGATGGCAGTGGGGGAAACCTGATCATTAAATGATTATAATTTCATCCAATAAGTCATCTGACCCTGAGTTCTGAGAGAAATGGTGCTCTGAGTTGTGCCCATGTGCAGCGTTTGCCTGTCTTCCTTCTGGAATTCTGAGAGATCTTTGGGATGTAGAAAATAGGCCTCAGGGGCCTACAAGATGGCTAATCCCAGTCAAAGACCCTATAGTTCTCTTTTCCCACCAGAAAACCCCATCTGTACTTGGATTCTGGGGAACCCTGTGTGGGAGGAAACTACAGATGGCTTTTCCTGAAGCTGTACCCCTGGCAAATTTGGTGTGTCTCTACAAGGATGTGTCTAACAGTGTGTCTCTACAAGGATGCACTGGAATTTCTATAAACTGAGTCCTCTACTAGAGGGACACTTAATGCCATTTCTGAGGTGTAATGTATTACTTCTTTTCTGGTAGTAGCTTATAAAAATTCAATGTTAAGTAACTGTGTAGCCCCTGATGTTATGATCGGGCAGGAACTCATTTAAAAACATACATGTCCACTTGCAAATGTTGTATTTCAAGGAATATTTTCACAAAGCCAGAAGAAACCTGAGCTGCTGCAAATAACCTTTTTAATGGGCAACTATGCAAATGTGGGTTTTTTTTTTTTTTTACACTGACAAGATTGTATGTGCTCTGGGACAGTCCCACTTACTATCACATTCATTACATGCTATGCAATCAGATGAGAGAGTTAATGAGATCTCAGCTTCAGGATTTGTAGAGATAGCTGTGGGCAGGTTAGGGCAGTCCTAGCTAGGGCATGTATTGAAGAAGATGCAGAAATCTGGCAGGGATCCTCCACCATGTTTTATCTTCTGTCTTGCTCAATTCTCCATGGTTTTACCACTTTACCAGCTTCTCCCTCAGGCCCAGAAATGTACCTCTTTCCCCAGCTTCCTGCAAAGAGCAAACAAACTCTGAATGTCAGAGTGAGTGAGAAGTTTCATTGACTGGGGAGGAAGCTCTGATGGGAGAACAATGAGGTGGCCAGAACCAGCATTGCCTGAGAGAATTCTCATTCTCTTTGGAGAGCCTGTGTCTCACCTGGGGACATGGTAGTGACGGAGAAGGGCCAGGAAGAAGACCCTTTGGGGAATGACTTCTCCTGGATCCTTAGAGGCATGTAAACACCTAGTGATCCCTCGACATAGGCTACAGAGTTGGCTTAGTAGTAACAGAGGTAAACTTTAGTGTCTTGCTTGTGGCTTCAATGCATATTTTAAATTGTGAGTATAATAAAGAGGGTATGGAAAGGAAAGGAGTCCTGGGAAGTCCTTCAGTGTTGGCATGTCTCATTGAGAAAGTCTCATTCAAGTGGGACTCAATAGAAGAAATGAGATTCAAGGATGATCGTATGTTCTTTTGCCTCTGCAGCCCCTAAGTAGAGTTACGTGCATGTTGGTGCCCACATACTTATTATTGCCAGACTACAAGATGAAATCTGAGAACACAGGATTTAGGAGTCTGAGACAAGAGGGCAAGTCTACCAAGATGGTGCCTCGGTGTATGAGAAAGTCTGTTAACGTGAGATACCCGATCAGAACCAAGTGATGCCTGAATCTGTGAATTAGAAGGAAACTTTAAGTCACCCATTTGCCATCCAGTGCAGACAGCACATCACACACCCGCAAGAGGATGGATGGCCACACAGTTCCAGCTGTTAGAATTTTCATTGAACTGCCTAAATCACTGTAAGGATATTTTGGAAATTGAATCATAGTTTTTCTCTCCATAACTTCACTTATTGGTCCTGATTCTGCTTTTTCTTCTTCAGAACAAGTCTAAATGTCTTCTCTTCACAGCACGTGCCCAGATACTTGAAAACTGTTACGATTTTCCCTGCTAAACTTCTTAGCACTGTCTAACTTCCCTCCAGAGATCATTTTCTCCCTTTCCTTTTTTCTCACGTTCTCCCTTGTATACTGCCCTTTGTTTTCTCCCCCGACTCTCCCCGTTTCATCTTTCTTTATAAAGGAAATATATGAAATTTATTTTGACATAAGATTTTCTTCTTAAACCAATTCTAGCTCCTAGGGACCTCTCCAGCTTGTTCGCTTTTCAAAGTACTCACAAATTTTGTCACGGATCGATACCAGTTCCCTGTTTTAGAGTTTCTCAGATCAGGCATTTCCCCCTTCACAGACTTCTGTAACTTCCTGCCTTCTACACAATTCTGGAAAATTAGTGACTATGGTTCTAGGTTACAGGGACACCTCAGAAACAGGGTGACCATGCTCTGCAACTGAAGCATCAGAGCTTCAAGAGAAGTTGGAACTGTGTGTGGGAGATGCATTCATTGGGAGAATGTGGGTCTTTTCATTCACGGCAAAGGATTATGTCTACCTCATATTGGGGTTCATTCTGGGTGCTTAGGTTTACTATTTGTTGGAAAACTTTAGCCACAACTGAACTCATCAGGTTTCTCCCTATACATATTGTGTCTCCTAGTCTTTGCTGTGCTTCTTAGTATGATTAGTGATTTGGGTGCTCGAACTCCTGCCCATTCTTTATCCCTATCCATGTTTAACCTGTGTGGTCTCTACCTGAGAACAGTCTGTCAAAACTAGCCTCTGTTGCTGGGTGTACTGGTGTATGCCTATATTCCTAGCACTCAGGAGGCTGAGATAGGAATAGCACCATGAGTTCAAGGTCAACCTGGGCTACGTAGTGAGCTTAAGATCACCCTAAACTACATAGTGAGACTCTGTTTCAAACAAACAAACAAACAATCCAGCCTCTACTGTCTTTTCCTGTCTTCAAAATTTAACACTTGCATAATTTTGCCTTCTCCAATATAAATTGGTGGAAGTCCTCTATTGATTCCTCTGAACCCAAACGATAAAACTCAAACTAATTTTGTAGTATAAAAGTCATTTTTAAGTCCATCCATTCAATATTTTAACAAATAGTCAGTGAGTACTCTGTTCTACTAATTATGTCCCAATATTTCTTCCTGTTTTTCCTGTGTTCCAACCCCGGTAAACATCTTCACATTTGCCCAATCACAGAGGGCCTTTGGGGCCCTATTTCTCTCCCTGACCCATTCCCTCTGTTTGCAAAGCTCTTTCCATTTCTTCGGTCAGCTGAGCTCCTACTCATCTTTCAGACCCATTTAACTTTCTGGGAGTCTTTGTTGACTCCTACAAGAAGGTTAGTAAACCAATGCTTCCCCTGCATTCTGTTCATATTTCTACTTTAGAACTTATTGGTGTGTATTTGTGTGTTTATTTATCTCTCTTTACTCTTCACTTGGCTGTGAGATCCTTCAGGCAAAGAATACATCTTACTTTACCTTCCTATCTTCAACACCAAGTCTGCCAGATATAAAGATGTAATATGAGGTGGAAACCATTCAGGAAGAGTTGGATGTTCTGGGAATTATTGTACTGAATTAAATGGAGCAGAAAATAAGTGGTCCAAACTTCAGGCTCTAGAAGAGACTCCTTTGATTTAGATCACAGTTCTGACAGTTCTAAATGTGTGTGATCGTATAAAAGTTGCTTTACATCTATGAGTCTTATTTTTTCTTTAGTAAAACTGATTGGATAAAAGTACTTTTTCCAATTATTTACCAAAAAGAGACTTGGTTTACTTCAAAATAAATATTTATTTGCCTATGGGGAGCATCCCATGAGAAAATAATAAAGTGAGAAATCTAAAGAAGTGTAAATGAAGGGAGACTCATTGAGAAAGAAGAGCCAGTCTTACACTATTAAACTTGTTCCACTGTCTAGCAATCCATGCATTAATCAAATTTATCACTTACAATTTACATATTGCTCTCCCTCTCTGTCCCCTGAGTTAATCTATCCATTGATTTTATAGTTATAGATATCTACTTCAAAATAAATTCTTACCCATGACAGGTGCTTTCCCTCTAAGCACAAAATACACACCAAACTCCTGTGGCATACAAGCCACAGCCTCAAGACCAACATCATTTCTTGAGTGGTAAAATGGTGAAAGCAAGAAGAGAGACGTCCATGTAGGAATGTAGGAATGTTGCCGAGCTGAAACGTGGATACATAGATGTTTGACACTGTGGACAACACAATCAGGTAGTTGAAAGGGGTTCTTATAAATCTAAGCAGTATAATTAGGAACCAAGGTTATTCTGCCCAACTAGAATAATAAATTTACAAAGTCAAGGAAGCAATCAGTCAAAGCAACAGTTCCCAAATCTTAGTGACTCAATGCTAGTCTGAATGCCTAGGTTCACAGACTTAGTTCTTTGAATGATTCTGATTGCAAACTGAACTGGAAGAGAACTGAATCAAATCCAATGGTTAGGTGCAATGTTAACCTTGTGGGGAAATTTGATTTGGTTCCCATCCATACAATTTGATTTGTGACCAGAATTGTGGAAAGAATGAAGTTCATGAACTGAGATACCACTGTACTTTTTGCTCATGTCATGCTCCAGTGTAATTTATAGGAGGGATTAGAGTTGATTGCTTCAAACCTCAATCAGTACCAAGACTTCTTTGACCCCTGCCATCTCTCAGGTCTCAGATTCCTCTTCTAGATCCTGGGGGACAAGGAGAGAGAGAGAGCATGAAGGATTTTATGCGAGGATTTTATGGCTGGGCCTGAGTTCATTTACCATTGGCCAGAACTCAATCACAAGGTTATACTTAAATGCAGAGAGTGCTGGAGGGAAAATTGTCCATCTGTGGACCCAGGAGGAAAATACAAACAATTTATAGAACAACTTCCTAGTGTTGCCACAGGAATGAAGAAAGTGAACTGCAAAGTCCTAGATTTAAGTTAAAAACATCAACTTCACAAATATAGGATATAGGGGGTCTTACTGACTGGTTTTATCATAAATATTTGGGGCTAAGAAGAAACAGGGGATACAGTTGACCACAAAATTACTGTTAGCCACAAATATTTTATCTTTAAAATGAAAGTAACAAGTGCATTAATAAAGAAAATATGAATAGTCGAAAGAGCATAGACTATCTTTACCTCTTATTTAGCTATGTATTCTTAACTAAGATGCCCAAGATATCTGAGCCTCAGCTCAGCTAGCTATAAAATAGGGTTAAAGCTGTGGAGTGTATCATTTAGCTACTGCCATAACTATGAATAAAAATTCAGTAGTTCAAAATAATTTGTTTGTACCATGCGTGTATAGATTGTGTTAGTTTCGTTTAAGGGTGAGGGTCTACAAGGAAGCTGTGGGTCTTCCTTCCAATGGTGTTCATTCTGTAGCATAGGCTGAAGCAGCAGCATCTGCAATATTTGGGGAAGCAATTCTCATAGTGAGCACAGCGATACAGATGGGACAGTGGAAACATGCAATGCCTCTTGAAGTCTTGGCCCAGAATTAGGATACTGTCATTCTGCCCTCATTCCTTTGTCCAAAGCAAAGTTTCATAATCATTCCCATTGTGCATATGGGGTTGGGAAATAAGCCCTGTCCATGTAGATGATTGATAGCAAAGTCATGTATCAAGGGCCTCCTAATGCAAGCAAGAATAATGATTCAGTGGACTACTCTGGCGTTTGTAAGATTGGGTTATTGATTTAAAAAATATAAAACATCCAGTCTCATTCCTGAAAATGTAGGGGCTTATGATAATGGTCATAATGATGATAATGGTGATGTGTTCAGAACTTGTGTTCAAGTGTGCTCTCAGTGGCTTGGAACACACTGGATGGTGTTCAATTTGGGTGACATATTTAAAAATAAATACATTGAAAAGCTGGATTGCAAGGAAAGTAGACTAAACATGAGGGTCTAGAGATCTGGAAACTCTTGAAGGAGGGAAAAACAGTGCAAAGAAGAGTGGCCCATATATAAATGTACCCAAACATAGTATCAGAAGGCCTATCTCTTTGCAAAAACAAAAAAACAAAAACAAAAAAAGAATAAACTTTAAGGATAATGGAAGGAGTTGACAGCCTATGGGAATTTCTTTTGGAGTGAAGTAGATAATGGGAAGAAATCTGATGCTGGGAAGGATGGAATGCCCTATAAGCTTGCTAAACAAAAATGAGCACAATAGTTAGACAGTGGAAAAAGGAATCGTTTTCTGTGGAGGTGAACAGGTGAACTTAGGGGCAGCAAGTTGAGTGGTCACAGCAGAGCTATGGTTTCTGTGCCGGAAAAGCATGTCTTAGCTTCCTTTTCACTGGCTTCTGGTCTTACATACCAATGTGTGCATCTATTTTATGGTGATTCTACAAACACACCACTCTCCAAGTGCCCCAGTCCCACTAGGGCAGTGTGAGACCTGCCAAGCACTGATCTCCTTCTCCTCCTCCTCTAAACTTGACTCTCCCCTCCCCATTTCTCCCAATCAGCCTTAATTAAACTGTTTGAAAGCTGCAGCTTGATTTTAATTAGAGCAAAATTGAAAAGATTAGAATGAAATTGGCCAATCATTGTTTACGGGCTGTTGTTTGAGAACACAGCAGGCTGCTAAATTACCTCCATGCCAGGCTTCCTGAGTTCTTCCAGACAGTAGGAAGGACAGGGCACCAGGACATCAGAGAAGGATTGGCCTCATTTTGTCTCCTGTGCCGTCAAGAGTTGCAAGGACCAGGAAATGATTTAACCAAATGACTCCTGGATTGAAGTCTTCCTAACTAGGAATTGCTCATATCTACACTGGTCAACAACGCAAAAGAATTCCCTGTGAAATAGAACAATATGAGCAGTGGTGCCCGAACTTGAGCACAGGTCACAGACAAAGACAAAAATTCATTGGTAGCATAGCTTGGATTCCAGTTTAACTCTACTACCAATCAATTGAGATTTGGAGAAAATTTCTTGTTTTATTCATTCATCAGTAAAAGGTTAATAGTTGATGAATGATACTACTTTTCCTTGCTTCCAAAGTCCTTGTATAGATAAAATAGTTGAGCACATGTGAAAATTGTTTGCAATTTAAAAAAAAACCTACAAGAATGCTCTACACCAATATAAAAGATTGTGATTTTTTATTATCATTTCTTTTTATAGCTCAGATTAATCATGTCTTATTCATTATAGCAGTAGAGGCTGCAATGGCCAAGTACATTACAGTAATCTGTTGTTGAGATAGAAATCTCCCAATGATATGATGTGTCTAGAATTACTGCCTTCTGTACAGGACCCAAAGCATGACAGATCCCCGACCTCCCAAGATATCCAGCTAGTGAAGGTGAAACCCACTCAACTGAGACACCGAGGTAAATAACTGACATCTGCCAGTCTGAGGATTGGCTTTGAATATTCCCTATTGTGTGAGTATTTCAAGATGAAAAATGTGAGCGCCATGAAAAAAAAAAAAAAAAACCTCAAGGTAATGTCTCAGCTTGGCGAATTGAGTTCCAGATATGAGATATATTGTCAGAGAAATGGAGCAAGTGAAGATCTCAGAGTGTCTGGAATTCTTTAGGAATATCAGGGTCCTCACAGAGTCTCTTGTGTCACATCAGCAAGACTCAAGTTGGTTGGGGAAGACAACTCTCTATGAGAAAACTGGGATCAAAGAACAGAAGCATTTGCATTTACCCAGAACTGGTTGATATGTGAGGAATTTTCTTTCTTTTTTTATGTTATTAAGAAGATTTTTATTTTATTTTATTTTTATTTTAAAGATAGCAAAATCCAACAAAACACAACAGAACAAAGCCAATCAAAACAAAACAGCAGAACTTGTACAGAACCTCAAAGAAGGACACTATGAAAACAATAGCTACTGTAGTATATCTTATTTTCAGAAGAGTTGGCCATTCCAACAGGTATAGTAAAATTAAACCAAAAACAAAACACAATAAAACCAATCAAAACAGAGTATAAAATAAAGCAAAAAAAAATTAATCAGAATAAGGCAAAACAATGAGAACAATATTGGGCCTCCAAGATGAAACAGAAGAGAATCCCCCATGTTTGCTACATTGCCTACTGTCATCCTCCAAAGAGATGCTCAGGCTGCTGGCCTGCAAA
Organism: Dasyprocta punctata; assembly: GCA_004363535.1. Classification (NCBI taxonomy): domain Eukaryota; kingdom Metazoa; phylum Chordata; class Mammalia; order Rodentia; family Dasyproctidae; genus Dasyprocta; species Dasyprocta punctata. The sequence continues at coordinate 2,081 of RJWM01005756.1, read as the reverse complement.
ATCAACAAAACAATAATAGCATTTAGTTGTTTTATGTACCGTAGTCACCATCAATTTAGCCAGACTTCCAAACTAGCAGGTTGCTTGGAGGGGCGGGGGCTTTGTCCTTGATTCTTAGCGCTAGGCATATGGGGGGCGGGGCGGGGGCACATGTTTCTCTTCCTGGAGTCCACACCGATGGCACAGGCCCCGGAAGGCAGATTAGTTCTCTTCTGGTTGGAGCCGCTCAGACCCAGCGGCGAGGGTTCTTGAGAGGCCCACCTCTTTCCCTTCCTGGGGTCCATGCGGGTCACACAGTCCTCCGGAAGGCAGACTGTTGTCTTCCGGTTGGAGCCGCTTGGACCCAGTGGGCCGGGTTCTGGAGAGGCCCATCTCCTTCTCTTCCTGGGGTCCATGCCTTAGTGGTTCCAACCAGAGGACAACTGGTCTGTCTTCGGGGGGCCTGCGTGACCGGTGTGAGGAATTTTCTATGGTAAGTCACAGAGAAAAAGTGATAGAACTATTTGTATCGTTGGCTTAAAGCCAATTCATCATGTTGCCCCAAAGTTCTTAAATATTTTATTCAGTAACTTACCCTGTACCTACCTTCATTTTTCAAGGAAAATCAGCCAAATTCTTTATTCAAATGTAGTCCATACCAGAACAATGGTTTGGCGAAAGATAGCTCGGTCCCTGTCAGTGCAGCAGTTCTATTGAAGACCAAATGAAGAGAGGGGCCTCCAAAAGAGAGATTAGTGGAAATAGATCAGCAGGATCAAAGAAGGGGAGGTGTAATTTCCCTGTTTTGACAGCCCACATGTTTTGTCATTGCTTGCAAGTGATGCTTGGTGCTGGGCATCCTGGGATCTGTGGTTGGCTTCCCCAACCTCCAGGGAGTCCCAGATCCTATTCTGAGAAACACTCTCTGAGTGAACAGGTGATTGGTTGGCTCTGCTGGAAACATCATTGATTCCCTCCCCTGGTAAACTGAACCTGATGTCTAACTCGGGAAGAGCAAATGGCTCCTAACACACACAGGCACACTGACACTGGGACAGAATGGTTCCAGACCCACAAGGGTGCCATGGGTGGAAGGGATGAGGAGCTACATTCTCAGAATATGGAGAATGTGACTTTCCAAATGATAACCCTATTGGTGGCCTTGAAAGTGGGCTTGAACATGTTTCCCCCACAGATGTAGAAAAATAAAAAATTAGAAAAATGATTTCAGAATAATCCAGCTGTTAGGCATGAAGTCTCAGCACAAACACCAACACTGTAAACTGCAATAATCATTACTACTAGATTTCAGTCTCATAGTTTGTTTTAAAACATCTATCTATCTATCTATCCATCCATCAACCTACATACCTACCTACCTATTAATTTTTAAATACTCTCTCCCTTATGGCTTCCTAAAAAAGAAAATTTCACAGGGAATGACTCCTCATGGGGGCTGGATCAATGTTTTCAGTTTACAAGCCCAAAATGTGGTGCTTAAGCGTGCCCCTGCCAGAAACTGCACATGGAACCGAAAACCCCAGCTGTGCTCTTTCTGGGTCTCTCATCTTCCAAAGCCATGAGACCCTGCAGGGGGTTCTTGCTGACAGATTTCTTGACCTTCTGTAACACAGAGGAACATAGTACTGCAGGGTGGTCAATGAGTTGGAGATACTACATTTTATTTACATGTTTTGAATTAGGAATACCTTGTAGGCATTTAGTATTCTCATCGAAGACCCTTTTGTACTCCAAAGCCAAATCTGGCTCATGGCTTATCCAGTCCCAAAGCCCTGCTGGAGCTCCTGTTGCCTGAGGTTTGCCATGGTTGTAGTTTAGCTCCCCTACTGCAGAATTCCCTTTGGATTCTGGAGAAATCCTTAAATTTATGTACATCATTTATTGGCAATCTGGACCATTAGTGTTAAGCAGTTTGGAGCAAAGATAACTATGATAAATTCTGAACATAAATCTCTATGTCTTTGTATATTTATATCTCAAATATTCTGTGTGCTGGTGAGGATGACACACTGGATCATACCTTTTGATCCAGATTTTGCCTTTTTTAGACTTTGTCTTGGTTGTTTTGGGCGACTTTATGG